>RJWJ010004948.1:0-71514 GCA_004363605.1 Indri indri
TCAGAAGGGAAAGTGCCTGTTTTTTAGCTAAGGAAACTGAGGCACAGAGAAGGCACATGGCCTGACGAGGGCTAAATGTCCAAGAGTCACCTGGGAAGCCTATCCGGGGTTGGGGCTCTTGGCTATGGTGCCACACCACCTGCACCTTTGATTTCTGCAGGGCACGTGCATGGGAGGGAATGTGCAGGGCCTTAGGCGCACCTGTTCTCACCTTTCTAGATGTCCCCAGATGCTCTCCCAGGGGAGTGTGTAACAGATCACTCATGTCAACAATGCCTGCGACTTCCCCCACCGGTGCCCACACTCATTCCTTGCGTTTGGAATTGTCAGACTTCGGGGCGTTTGCTGTTCTGACAGACATGAAATGTTGTTCCAATGAGTATTGGTGCTGACATCACACGTTAGTGAATGTGTTCTCATGTGTATTCGTGACTTAGATCTCCTGATTGTGAGTTGCCTGTTTGTTCGCTTTGCCTGTTTTTCTCTGGAATTGTCTCCTTAGTGATTTGTAGATGCTCTTTATGTATTCTGGCTACTGATCTGTTATTTGCTACATGTTTCAAAAGTCTGTCTCATGAAATCACTTGTCTTTTAACTATGTGTATGGTCCTTTTTCATACAGAAATTTCAAATTTTGATTTACTCAATTTGATCATTTTTCTCTTTGTAAGTCTTTAGTTTTGTCCAATTTAAAAACTCTTCTTTACCATGAGATCATAGAACGGTTTTCTATACTTTCTTTTAAAGTTTTGTCTGTTATATTTAGATCTTTAATTCACCTGGATTTTCTTTTCTTCTATGTGCACAGTGAATTATCCAAGCACTGCTTATAGTTTGATGTGAAATTGAACATAATATGGGCAGTCATGAACGTCCTATTCCTCACCGGAAATGCTTCTAGAGTTTCATTAGTGAGGATGGTGCTTCTTGTAGGTTACAGCAGAAATTCTAAGCACTATAATCACTGCAAACTAAAATAAAATAAGCCCCCACCCTTCGGCTGACTGAATGGCCCCCTTTTGGCCAAGGGGACCCCAGAAATACCCTAAAGCTGAGCTGCTGGCCATGAGTAGGAAGGTCAGACGGTCTTGTCATGCCCCCTCCCTTCTTGGAGATGTCCTTTGTGACTCATTACCAGGCCCTCAGGCCATGCCAGACAAAGCTAAACCACACCTGCAGGCCATCCATTTACTTAACAGATCATTTGAGTCTGGGTATATGTCCAGTAGCTTGTCTCTGATTAACAGACTTCTGTATCTTAAAACATTCCAAGCTTTGAGACAAAGCTTCGTTTCTTTAACCAATTACAAATCAAAGAATCTTTAAACCCACCTATAACCTATAATCCCTGCTTTGAGATGTCCTGCCTTTCCAGGCCAAACCAACATACACCTTCCATGTATTGATTTATGACTTTACATGTAGTTCCTGTCTCCCTGAAATGTATAAAACCAAACTGTAACCCACCACGGCGAGACCACTTGCTCAAGGCTTCCTGGGCGTGACTCTCTGGGCCATGGTCACACATATTGGGCTCAGAATAAACCTCTTTAAATTATTTTACAGAGTTTGGGTTCCTTTCCATTGACATCACCACAGCCCGTATCATGAAAAAGATTTGAGTCATGAAGTGTCCATGTGGCCTGGACTTTGGGACCCTGATCCCTGGAGGCCTGGGGAGGGGCTGGGACCTGGAATAGATCCTTGGCCGGCCTTTGGCTCAGAGCCCCCTGCCCCCCAGGCAGGAGACAGCAGCCCAGGCCAAGGGTTGGCACAGAAGGGACAGGCAAGGGGCTTTCAAGGGTGATGCCAAACCCGGGGCGTGTGCAGCAGAGAGCGAAGGCCCACGTCCAGGTGGGGCAGGGGCATCGGCGCCAGCACTGAGGATGGTGAGTAGAGGGGCAAATGGCCGGTAAAGGACATGGATTGTGGGCTGAGTCTGCCTCCTGCCTCTGCCACTAACAGTGTGGACTTGGACAAGTTACTTGGCCTCCTCAGGCCTCAGTGTCCTCGTCTGTAAAATGGGCAGCTCCTCACACAGCCTGTGAGGACTGGCATAGGGTGCGGGCTGGGCAAGGGGCTGTTGCTGGCACTGACAGCATTGCTGCAAGTGGGGAAATCAAGGCAGAGCCCAGCTGGGCGGGGGGCGCTGGGAGGTGTTAGCAATAGCCACCAGGGGCTTTGGGCACAGGGCCTGGGTCTGAGTCCTGCCTTCCCGCCTCCCCTAAAGCCTTGAGAATCACTCTCTGGGCCTCCTTTCCTCAGCTGTGACATGATGACCCTCCCCCACCCCAGGCTGCCTGCTCTGGTCCGCTCAGGGCTCATAGTCAGGGCGCACCCCGTGGGCGTGGCCTGCAGGGGAAGGCAGATTGGCAGAGCACGGGACTCGGGGCTCAGAGGGAGAAATCTGCCCGGTGGGGGCAGCTTCCTTGGGGATGTGACGGGGGAGCCGGCCTCGCAGGCTGAGCCAGCACCCCTGGGGGCAGAGCTGGGAGGCACGAAGGCTCAGGTGCCTTCCTGTTCCCTCCCTGTCCCCCCCCCACCCCCAGCTCCTGCAACAGCCGCTGCTGGGTAATCGGACAACACAATTTTTAACTCCTGTGTGTGTCTGGCTTTGGCCTGACGGGGGGACTCAGCCGAGAAGGAAAGAAGCTGCAAGGTAGATGCTATGTCCATGACAACTGTAATGCCCGCCTCCTGCCGCACGTGCCCAGGGCTTGGGGCTGTGCCAGGGCTGCCACGGCTGCCCCTGGGATCTGCAAGAGTTCCGGCTTTGCCAGCGCCTGTGGCCCTCCCAAGAGCTGGTAAGAAAGAGGAGAGGAGAAGAACCAAGACAAAAATCACAGCACCCGAGGCTTCCCTGGTGCCCTCTCATGGTGCGCTCGGCCAGGAGGAGCTGGGCTCGACCTCCAGGCCTGCTTCTCTCTGAGCTCCCTGGGTGGCTGCTGGGAACTTGGCGCTTCCAGTCATCTTTGCTGGCGGCTCCGAGGGGGCAGCCTCGGAGCTGGGGACAGAGTCCTCCTAATTGACCATGAGCTTTGAGGTTGACTCTCACAGAATGGTGACCGTGAGTCAGATGGACAGAGCACACAGATGGAGGAACGACGGAGGCGGCTCAGGGTGCGAGGGGAGGGGCCTCGCAGCATCCCAGCCGCCCTCTCTGCAGGTGGGAGCCTGCAGTGCAGGAGTGGAGAGAATGCCCCAGGCCACCGGCAAGTGGGGGACGGCGTGGAGCCCAGAGCCCAGGTCAGCTGCAGCACTGGCCTAGGAGGGGCGGAGCCAGCCCTGGCCCCAGAGCCCTGGGGCGTGATCAGGCTGTGGGTCCAGCCCTGCCCTCGCACCCAGATCAAGTCCTGACGTCCTTTAGTTCTGATCCTGGCACCCACCACGTGGGCTGTTCATGGGACATTTCCTGTCACCTGCATAGGATCCTTGACCTCGTAGGTAAACGAAGACCCATGTCTTGTATCTCAGTGTCGCACCTTCCTGCCCCTCCCCACGAGCTCAGCTTCTGGAGGTGAGGGGAGCCCCTGCCCCGGCCTACCATCCTCTGCTGCATGCTCCTGGGCACACCTCGAAACCCGACGGGCACTCAGTGCCCACAGGAAGCTCTCAGGAAGGCCCCCAACACTGCTTCCTGCTGCCAGCCTGTAAGGATTCCTCCACCCCTAGCCCCAGGAAGGCCCCCACTGGTGGGGGTCCCAGCCCCATGGACCTCGGTGCCAGGCTGCACAGGGGCAGCCTGCCTGGGATGCGGGCAGAGGTTTCCGTGGGGAAGCCGCGCACCAGACTCCTTTGCTCCCCTGCCCAGCTCTCCTCTCTCTACCTGCAGGCGCTGCTCATCTCCCCCTCTTCCTGCTTCCCCTGTGCTCATGGAAGTTGCCTGACACACAGTCAAGGTCTAACGGTGGTGCTGACTCAGCCCTGCCACCCCCTCCCCAGCACGGCACGGCTCATTCCAGCGCGGCGCCCCTGGGAGCCTGACTCACAGGGCTCAGCTCACCCCTAACGGGCTTATAATGGCTGAGGCCCTGGCAGGAAAACAGGCCCCGCGTTCCCAAGCGTGAAGTGCAAATGCTTCTGCCGAGGAACAGCTGTTTGTCTTTAGCGGCAAATGGGGACTGCACACCGGCATCCTGTGCAGTGGGATGCATTTGTGGTCCAGCGGCCACACGGATGTCAGGTGCTGGGCTGTCCTCTGGGGCTCGGCCACTACGAGGCTTCTCCAGGGATCAGAGGGTGAGGGCCACATGCCAGCAAGTACAGAGCACAAAGGTACCCTCATCCTGTACCCTCCTCTTCCTGCCTCCAAATCCTCTCCCTGCTGGGGCTCCAACCCCTCCTGTGGGCCTGACCTCCTCATTCAGGAAGCATGAGGGAAGCATGCGTTTGGAATGTGTTTCTCAAGAATCTTTTGGCTGCAGGGGAGAGAAACCCATCTTAACCGGCTCGAGCCAAGGAGGGTCCCAGGCACCCCATGGCATTGTCATTGCTGTCCTTCATCTTCTTCTCTGGCAGCTGGACAGCCTTTAGCCAGCCCAAGACAAGGAGGTGTCCTCTCTCCCGATATGTCCAGGAAATGGCCCAGAATGGAGTCGCATGGTCACCCCAGCACCAGTCGCTGAGCTGGGAGCACAGGCTGTGCTGGCTGGGCAGGCAGGGGCGTGTGCTCACTCCTGAGCCTGGGGTACAGGATGTTCCGCACCTCCACATGGACAAGCGGTGGGAAGGGAAGGCTCCACAGGGAATCACTGTGCCACCCTCAAAAGGGGACAGATGTGGGACAGGCAACTGGCAGAGACCCCTGCCACGGGCTCCTGCTCTGGTTCTGACCTCAGTTAGCGGCTCTGAGCTCCCCGCCAGGCCCTCACCTCCCGAGTCTCTGTGAGCTCCTTGGAGAAACAGAGCTCATGATGGACTCTCCTCACCATCTTGTTGTCAAGGGCACAAGTGCAAATATTTGCAACATGCACTTTGCATGCTCCTGCATGCAAACATTGCAACGAGGTCAGGATAAGCAATGACAGGAATGATGGTGATTCTGAAATTTAAAATTGTGTTAACTTGGCAAAGATAATTGACACCTGGAATATAACCAGTAGCTGGAAAGTTACACAGCACACAGCAACTGGGAGAGCAGTGGGCTGGGAATGAGCACCCTCTCTTCCCTGACGGAGAAGAGACAGAGGTTCAGAGAGGTCCTCTGCCTCACGACAGCTCCCACTCACTGAGTTCTGCTGTGTTTGAGGTACTGTGTTGAGCATGTTGCCTATCATGCATTTAATTCTATCTCATTTAATCCTTACATCAACCCTACCAGGTAGGTGGAAATATCAGTCCATTTTGTAGATGGGGAAACTGAGGTTTCACACCTTGTGCCCTTCCGTGCTTTGCCAACGCCAGCCACCACCAAAGAGCACCTTATTCTGCAGGACTGCTGGGATCACCAGCCACATGGCCTACTTTAGGCACTGACTTCAGTAGGCACAGCTGGATCTGTTACCTACAAGCTGTGTGACATTGCCTAAGTTGTCTGACCTCTCTGAACGTCAAGTTCTTTATCAGTATAGGGTGAGTGATGCAGCGGGCAACTCAGGATCTTGTGAGCTCTGTAGGAAGAGTGCCAGTGATGATACTGCCTGCCAGTGACAGACATGACTGGTGGGGGGCTTGGAGGAGGGACATCAGCTCTATGTTCCCACCAGGAAGTGCAGAGGGCAGAGAGCACAGAAGGCTCTCAGGACAACCTGTCTCAGGGATAGAAGATGGAGCTGCCAAGGGAACAGGCCACCTTGGGGAGAGGGAGCCACTCCTGCAGAGGCCCAGAGGCCAGAGGCCCCCAGGAGGGTGTAGGAGGCAAGACAGTGCCTTCTGGTCACACGGTGGGAGTCTTGAATGCCAAGACCAGTCATGGAGCTCTGACATGTGAGTGACTGGGGGCCCTGAAGAGAGTTAACCTGGGGAGGGTATGGCCAGGTGGCCGCGTTAAGGAGAGCAGGTGACAGTGAGGCTGTGGCTGTGGCCCAGGGTGGGGCCAGCGCCAGAGGAGGGGCTGTGGGGTGGGGAAAGGGAGCCACTGGGTGGTCTTCCAGGAAAGGACTTTCCCCACAGCCCTTTCTCTGCCTATACGACATCCTGCAGCCCATTCTGTTTCTGTAAATTCAGGGAAATGGCCCGAGGAGGAGCTCCTGGGTCAGGCGTATCCACCTAGGGACGGGGCACTGGGGGAACTAGCACAGGGCAGCCTGCAGAGCCCTCCCCCGGAGCCCTCGGAGCCCTGTGGGCACTTGCCCGGACAAGTTACTAATAGATTAGTGACCCCAGGTGGCACCGCTCAGGTAGGGTCCCTCTGGCTCGCCGTGCCCTTAGGGGGCTCCATTTCTGGAGAGTTCTGGAGAGACCGAGACTAGGCTGGCCCACTCTCTGGACAGCTGAGGGGCAGGCTGGGGTCCTCGGCGCTCTGCCTGTGTCAGATCTCGGCCTCCCAGGGGCCCACTTCGTGGGTGGGGAGACTGAGGCTCAGAGGGGCAGATGCCAGGACGGCACAAGGCACTTGGCTCAGGAGAGCACTGGCTTAGACTCCAGGGTGCTGTCTCCCCAAACCCATGGTCCACCCACTGTGGACTCTTGAGGGGCACAGGGAGCTGTGTTCTTACCCTGCGCTCCATGGGGGCCTCGCGTTTATTGTGTTGGGGCTGCGGGATGGTGGGGACCAGTAGGACTCCAGACCCCATCTGCACTGGCCCACCTGATTCATTCCTGGCCCTGGGCTTCCTTGGAGCGAATGATTGCAGGCTACAGCACATCGGAATGCCACAGAGCAGGTCTCCTGGGACCTCTGGGCCGTCTGGTGGTGGGAGCCAGGAGGCCAGGTGTGAGCATGCGCGGAGCCCTGGCGTGCTGACGTCATCACCCGTGCAGAGGGAGTGCCCTCCCTACAGGGGCACCGCCTGGACCTGGGGCTCAAAGTTGGGGGAGGGCAGGATTCAGGACCACCAACGCCAGTGCACCAGCATGTGAGAAGCCGGGAGGGCACAGGGACCCGCCTGCTCCCTGAGAAGCTCCTGCGCTGAGCGCGAGGCTTGGGCTGCAAAGCCTTCTCTTCCTCCGACCCCCTAGATGACTCGGTTTCTAGGGCTCACAGATGTTTGAAATTCTGGGCTTTTAATAAGCTAAGATGCTAGGCTTCTAAGACAGTGTCAAAGATTAGATTTACTTATCTTTCCCCAAACTTAGAATAAAATTTGAGGTGACTTCTAGGAGTCTAAGCTTCTAAAAGGATGCGTCCTTAAAATTCCAACACACTAAGCTGATTTTGGGGGAAGACTGGATGATTCCTTGCTTCTGAAAGCCTATGCTTCTTAGAGTCTATGCTTCTAAGGGTCCAATATTCTCTAATTCTGTGTCTTCGGAGAGGCCCGGAGTGGCCAAGCATGGCTCACGCACCGACCGGCGACAATGCCCTCGCTGATGGGATGCTGCTGTTAATCTTCCCTTTGAGGGGCTTTGATGAGCTCTGGAGGCAGACGCGTGGCTTCTGAGCACAGCTGCTTCAATCAGAGGGGAATTTTGCTGAGCACTGGGGATTTGGAGGCTCAGGGGAGAAGCTAATAGCAGCTGCTTCTGGAGGACGATTAGCATCTGGAGGAGGAGAGAGGCGTTAATAAAGTGAGGTGTGAAAGCCCGTGAGTAGACCCAACGCCAAGAAAAACTGGCGACTGGAAAAGCTCGGCTTCGCCCACCCTCCACACATGTGCACAACACATCGCCTTCCCCCCAGGGCCCCCACAGCCCCCTCCTGGGCCACCCTCCCCTGAGACCCACCCTGCAGAGCTAAACCCTGTGCCCCCATAGTGACAGTCCTTAGGCTGGCAGAGCAACCCTGTGGGAAGCCCTTGGCAGAGGGACAGCTGGGGGACAGGACCCTGTGGCAGTGCCCCTACCCATCTGCGGTGCCTGGGGCGGGGGCCGAGGGAGGCGCTCGTGTGGGCAGAGGGGGCATAGTTAGGGAAAGCTCCTGGTGCAGCTGAGCCTTGTTTCTCCAGGCTTGGACTCACTGCCTCAGCCTCTGCTTTTCATGCACGTGCCCCTTCATTCATTCATGCACTCATTCATTCATTCATTCATTCTGGCATTCATTCAGCATCAGCGCTGGGCCAGGAACTGGGCCAGGACACCTAGACAAAGACACCAGCGATCGACCTCACGGTGCTGAGTGTGTCAGTGTGTCCCAGGTGGGTACAGGAGGAAAGGTGGGTGCTTCTGTTTTGCTGGCAGGACACGTTTCCCATGGAGCCCTAGGCTGCAGAGAGCTGAGAGGGGACACTCGCTGAGGCCGGGTGCTGGGTGATTTTCTGCATCCTGTAGCACCTTCATGGCCAGAGTCTTTCCTCGAGTCCCATGGAGGGAGGGCAGCAGTTACCAGGTGGCCCTGGCGTGTCTGTCGGGCCAGGACTCCCAGCCCTTTGTCCCTCTTTCTCCCAGCAGAAGCCTCTGCCCTGGGCCCAAGCCCAAGCCTGGCCTGACCAGGAGGGATTTAAGGACTTCAGAGTGTCCTGTGAACTCCTCAAGGTCAAGGATCATGTTGAGTTGATCTCGTGCTGTGAGTGTCCAGTGCCGTTCCCGCCACCTGTCAGTGCCGGATGGTGCGTGATGGCCCCTTCCTGCCTGGTGGCCCCGGCTTCACTGGACTCTGGCCTTGCTCCCTGCACCAGGAGGCCCCCACCCCCAGCCTCTGCTATGGTTTAGATGGGGTTTGTCCCCACCGAAACGCATGCTGACATTTAATTGCCTGTGCGGCAGTGCTGGGAGGTGGCTGGGTCTCGGTGCCTTCTCCTGTTTGCTTCTTTGCAGGCACCCACTTCCCCTGGAGATTTTCTGCCGTGAGTTGAAGCAGCACAAGGCCCTTGCCAGATGGGCTGCCTGATCTTGGACTTCCCAACCTCCAGAACTGTGAACTAGTTTTATTCATACTTCCTTTCTTCATAAATTACCCAGCCTCAGGTGTTCCATTATAGCAGCATGGACAGCTCCCTCTGTCGACATCACCTTGGCCTGGTGACCCTGAGGGGTTCCCGTCCATCTTGCTGGACCCTATCCCAGACCCTGAGTCCCTGGGTCCTGCTGGCCAGCCCCTGAGCCTGGTGTCCTGCCATGAGCTGCCCATTTGCCCAGCTTCCTGGGGCCTGGAACCAGCCTGCTGTCCACTGTGTCCCTTCGGTATGGTGTCTTCTCTTCCCTCATGGATGTTCTGGACCATTTTCCAAGTTGGGCGGACCTGGCCCAGCTTCCACCTGTGTCTGGAAAGGAGGCCCACTGTCCTCCTGCCCACATCCACGAGCGAGCAAAGCCTAGAGCCTGTCCTGCCTTTTTCTCCCCCCTTCTCCCCAGGCCCTTGCTGGGAGGTTGAGCAACATAGAGTGAGGCACAGGCAGGGCAGGTGGCCTGTTTGGGGCCATGGTGACATCAAGACTGCCCTGGACTTACAGCCACTGGGACCTTAGACCCTCGGTGTGGGAGGGGTGGTGGAGCCATCTGGCCAGGCTCTTTCCCCCATGGAAAAAGTGGGCCTCCTGCCAAAGCCAGCTCGCTCTCACCTCACTTGGGGCCAGGAGTTCGAGACCGTCCTTTCTGGGATGGACAGCCTGGGCCGGTGGAGATCTGGAGCACATGAGCCCGCCCTCCGCCACGGGTCATGCGCTGCCCATGAGGGAGATGGCGATTAGTCGTGTGCGCCCTGTGGTGCCACACCGCGGCAGCACTCCTACGACTCACAGCCAAAGCAGCAGCTCTGTCCCCGGCAGTGGCCAGTCCTAGAAGGTCACAGCCAGTCCCCTTGGTGTCACACCGTGAGAGGGCAAAGTGGAGCATGTTCTAGTAGCGCCAGCAGAGAGGGGAAGGGTCCCGTGCCTGATCCCAGCCTGGAAGGTGCAGGGTCAGGGCACTGCCGGGAGGTGCCAGCTTGGGGCTGCTGACTCCTGGGCTTCCGGGCACCATTCCGTCCCTCATCGGGGCCTCGGCCATCCTGAGCTCTGAACCCCGTGGGGCTGGGGACGGGGGCTGGAACCCCCTGTCTTCTGCCTGAGCAGCTCCAGAGCAGGGGACTCCTCCCTCCAGATGTGCTGCCGTGCAGCTGGGCGGGTTCCCTGCACGTGGCTGTCCCTTCTTGAACAAAAGAGCCCTTCAGAGGCTGGAGGGGCAGGAGACCCCCCTGGCCTCCCCATTCGGCTCCTCCCTCCGCCAGGCGACGCGTCTCTGGAGTGGAGAGTGCGGATAGCTCTGCGGGGAGAAGTGGCTGCTTAAGATGCCCCCTTGGCATCCGGGCTCTCTAATTCCCTCTCTGAGGCCTGCGCGGGGCGAGATTGAAGAGCAGGTGTTTCCAATTAAATGGGGCCTTTCAATCTCTCCCCGGGCTGAGACTCGGTGTGGGACTCGCGAGCTCATTCATTGGCCCGAACTCGGCTCCGCGCAGAAATTCCCTGGGCGGGCGCCGCGGTGCTGAGGCTGCACAATCCCGCATTTCAGAGGCGGCCCTGCCCTCTCCGAGGCCCCACCACCCGCAGCCCAGTGCGTGTCCGCGCTGCCGTCCGGGTCACCCCACACGGTCTGAGCTGCCAGCGCGTCTGTGGAGGTGGGCACTCTGTCACCGGCTCTCAGAGGGGCTGCTGTTTTACAGCTGCGTCTGGCCCGGGAAGTGGGCTCTGGAGGAGGGAGCGGGTGAAGCCTGGCATATTTACAGCCCTTGCGGGCTCGGTTTCCCAGCTCGGCTGTCAGGCCCGTCAGAATTAGCACCTTCCCGAGTGGGAGGCAGGAGGGGAGGGTGAGGGAGCAGAGGGCCGGCTGGTGCCCTGCCAGAGCGGCGCTGCCAACAGGAGGCACAGGCGTCCCCGATCCGCAGAGTCTATAAGGAAGGTCATCAGGAGATTTACTCCATTTTTAGAATTTTTTGGTGTCCACGTGCCGGAGCTGAAATACGGTAATGCACATGAGCCGCTCGGGGCTGGGCTTGCAGCAAGTTCTCGCTCCCAACACGTGCCTCGGGATCGTGCACGGTGACCCATGTTAGCCTTAGGGTCAGTGTCATGATGCTGGCTGCTGGACAGCCGTGCTCCCATCTTGCAGGAGGGAGCACGGAGACTTGGCAGGTCTGCACTCTCAGTCATAGGCGCCAGAAAGCTGGGTTCTGGATGAGGTCACCCCGGGCCCTGGAGAGGCCTGGGTCCTGCCCATGGGAGATGCCCACATGTGGCCACTCGGGAATGGTGGCTCGGACCCTGAGGTCCCTCTGCCTGGTGTTCCTCATGCTGCAAATGGAGGCGTAGCCCTCTAGTGCCACTCACATCTGCTCACTCAGTCGTCAGTCACGCATTCGTTCACCAAACTTCGCTGATCCTGACTGTGCACTGGGCTTCGTGGCTGGCAGGCCCAGGGAGAGAGAGGGAGGGAGAGAGATCACACTGCTTCCCAGTCCTCCAGCCAGCCTGTGCCCTCCACTGGAGAAAGTTCTGCAGCAGGACAGGCTGTGGCCGGATGGCAAAGCAAGGAAGGCTTCTTGGAGGAGGTGGGACATTAATGGGCTTTTCAGGAATGTGCAGAAACTGAAAGGAAGGGTGTTCCTGACCTAGGTAGCACGTGTGCCAAGGTGGGGGCTGCAGGGTATGGGGAGCTCTTGGTAGCTCAAAGGCCTGGGGACAGGAGTGGGCTGGGCAGGCACCTAGGGTGGGCAGGGAGGACGGAGATGAGGCGAAGCCCTCCATGCTGTGCCGGGGGACCCAGCAACGAGGCTCCCTTCAGCCTTCCAGGTGGGGTCCGAGGCCAGACCTGGGCTTTGGCATCATGTCTCGGGGCAGCCCTGGGGAGGGCAGGGGGCAGGAAGTTGGGGGTCAATGCACTGGCCAGAGCAGCAAACAAGGGAGGGAACAGGAATGTCCTTGAAGGGTATCTGGGACCCGAGTGAGGAGACTTGTGGCTCTGGCTCTTTGCTCCGTGGCTGCAGGGGTCGGCGGGGCACAGGGGCCCTGGTACCTTGAGTGCAGGCCAGGACACATGCAAGGGACTTATGGAGATGGGCTGGGTGGGGATGAGGTCAGCTTGGGGAGGGCATTGAGTGCCAGAGGGGAGTTTTGATTGTATTCTTCTAGGATTTCATTCCACTAAAGGATGACCCACTTAAGGTCTCTGAGCACAAGGTAGGTGCAGGACGGGACCTGGCCTGGCCCCGGGTTTACTGCCAGCGATGGCACGATGAGTCACCCTGGAGCTCTGTCCAGGCGAGAGGCCAAGAGGGGACAGAAAGGGCCATGGGCGGGGAGAGAGGGGGAAGGTGCCAGGCTTTCCTGCAGGCATAGAACGTTCTGGTTTTACAACCTAGGGACTGAGGGACAGATGGCAGAGGTGAATGGCAATAGCCCAGGGAAGGAGCCCGGGGAAAAGTGGCTCTGAGTGCGTGCGGGGCAGGCCCGAGGACACACCCAGGGCGGGCAGTGGGGCAGAAAGAGGGGCTCTAGCTGGGCACCACCTGCAAAGGCCCCTCCCTGAGCCTGGAGCCCGGGCTGTCCCTGAGTGCCGGGACTGAGGCTGGTTTGGTGGGTGAGGCTTTAGGGCTCAGGGTGCTCTCAGGGGCTGGCAGAGGGAGCCAACTGCACCGGCAACCGGGTGCCATCAGCCCCGCCCAGGTCCGCATGCAGCCAGAGCTAAGACAGCTTGTTGCACACACGGAGTGCCAAAGCTGTGCTGCTGCGTGGGGTCGGCCAAGGCCCCCGTCACACAGCTCCACAGTGGTGGCACTGGAGCCACACCCACTTCACTTACTGTCCCTACAACTCCACTATCCATAGGCCTGTGACCCTCCCAGGCCTGTGACCCTCCCAGAGCCCACGTCCACCTGAGCCTGCTGTCATCTGCATCCCCAAGTGCTTTCCAGGCTCTGTGGCAGGCTCTGCAGGGTCTGTCCCCGCCACGCCCTCTGGCCCCAGCACCCTTGTCCTTGCTGTCCCCTCTGTCTGGATTTCAGTGAGTGTGTGCTGAGTGAGTGAGCAGAAAGCTAGAGGGGTGGAGGGACAGACAGATACGGTTATACATATATATAGAGAGAAAGACAGAGACGGGACAGAGCAAAGGAGACAGACTGAGAGACGAGAACCCAGGTCCCTTTGGACCCTCTGAGCCTAGATGACCGCTGCAGCGGTGCGGTGGTGAAGGGAAGGAGACCCGAGGGAACAGCGGCACGACCACAGGACTCACCAGCCACTCCTCCTTGCCCAGCCACAGCGGCTGCTCCCTGCACAGTGGGGCACAGGGCCAGCTGCCTCGGGGAGCATGGCCTGCAGACTCAGTCCCAGGGCCTGACTGGGCAGAGGGCTGAGCCTGGGTCCCAGAGTGTGATGAGGCCTGAGGGCCAGAGCCGGGAGAAAAGGGGCAGCTCGATATTCTGTCCTGCTGGTTCTCTGGGTCCTTTCTGGACGGGCTTGCTCTGCTCTGTGCATGGAAGGCCTCTGCCCTGGAGCGACGGCCAGGCGTGGCTATCTGCCCACATGTCACAGCCATCAGTGTGGCCACCAGCCCCACTTCCCTGGCCTGCCACACTGACATTTGTGACACCGGCAGCATCAGGAGTCATCTCCATTGTCCCCAGGCACTTGCACTCCCAGACAAACTAAACACTCGGCTCGAGGCTCCAGGGACCATTTGTGCCCTGAGCCACCATCCCCTGAAGAAGCACAGATGTGGACCACCCGGAAGTCCTTGCCCTGGGCTCTGTGCAGAGCACGTTCTCCTCCCAGCCCACGCCTCATGACCTCACTCGTGGCGCCCCTCAGGAACGTGCCAGGAGGTGTCTCTGTCAGCACCCTGCATGTTCTCCAGAGGGGCGGGAAGGGGCCCATCCAAGGCGCCAGTTAGCTCTGAAGATGCGCAGAGCATATGTTGTGCTATTTCTGTTTTTCAATAAAATCAACATTAAAAATTTTTTAACAAAGCACCAGGCACCACCGAGAGCAATTAGCCTCACATCATGGCCCACATGGTGGCTGCGCAGAGGCCCAGACACAGCTGCTCGTGTTACGTGCCCCGCCTCCTCCGTGACTCGGGTCCCTGCTCAGAGGGGAGCCGTGTCCGTGCAGGACAGGACAGCCTCGGCCACTGCCTGGGCACGTGGCGGTGGAATTTCTCGCTACAGAGCCAGCTATAGTCCTCTTTGTGATCTTTCCTCCCCAACAGCAGCATTTTGTGTCCAGGTACAAGGAAGGCTCAGTGTGTGACCAGCAGTCAAGGTTCAGCCCATGACCAGGGATCGGGAATAAATCTTTGGCCAGAGATCAGGGCTCACTCCATGACCAGGAATCAGACAGTTTGTTATGAGGATCAAGGCTCAGTATGCGATTAGGGCTCAGTCTGTGACTGGGCTCAGGGCTCAGGGTGTGAAGGATTAGGGCTCAGTCAGTGATTAGGATTAGGCTCAGCCTACACTCTCTTCTACTTTAGTTCCAATCCCTTCCACCCTGATTATGCTCCAGCCACACTGGGCTGCTCTGTGACCCCAAATTACGAGACCCTTTCCTGACTCGGGGACCTTTGTCATTTT
This sequence comes from Indri indri, assembly GCA_004363605.1. Taxonomy (NCBI): domain Eukaryota; kingdom Metazoa; phylum Chordata; class Mammalia; order Primates; family Indriidae; genus Indri; species Indri indri. The sequence goes on from RJWJ010004948.1 coordinate 14,582, forward strand.
TGTGTCTGCCTGAAAAAAATAATATTTTCCCCAATTACCAGATCTCTCTCCTCTTTAGTTCTCAGCTCAGATGTCAGGTCCTCATAGAGATCTACCCTGTCCATCCCCACAGCACCTTGTTAATTTCCCTCAAGACATTCTCTATAATCCGATCACACAAGTTCCTTTGAAGAACACGGGCAAATGTCGGAGGAGCGGGATCCAGACCCTGGGAAGCGGGTTTGGCAGGAAGTGCTGGGCAGAGCGGCCCTGCTCCCACACCCTGCTTCTTTCTGGCTCCGGGCCAGAGGGACTGGACTGAGATGCTGGGGCCCGGACAGCCCCTTGCTGGACCTCCCGGTCAGCCACCTCCCCGCCCTGGCTGTTCCCCTTCCTGTGGGCTCAGCCTCACCCTGCCAGGGAGTGCAGGACAGCCAGGGCCGGGTTCTAGCCCTGATGGATTCCACAGCAGTGGGCAGAGGTGAAGCCCAGCTACCTCCGCAATCACTTATTGTTTTTAAAGCTTAAAAAAATCGTGATATATTTCCAACATGCAGAGAAGTGCAAAATATAATTGACACGTATGTAAACTCTACCAAAATAAATAGGTGTTAGCAGTTAAGCGTATTTGCTTTTAATTTTCCTTAGAATGACAAAAGAAAGTCCACCTTACAGATACAAGCAAGACATGCTTCCCGCCCCTTCCTTCCTCTGTCCTCGCAGGCAAAGGCTGCCCTGAAGTCAGTGTTCGTTCATGAACAAGGTCAACCATTTTGTGCATTTAAAAAAGCTGCACGCACGGTATTGTCCTGTGTACATCCTTTTGCTACTTTTTTTCTTTTTCACTCAATATTGTGTTTTTGAGATTTATCCACACCGATGTATATAGATCTAGTTGACTCATTTCAACTTTGTTGAATATTCTACTGCATGCAAAACTAAAGCTTATCCATTTCCCCAATGAGAGGCCATTTTTTTGACATTTTTACTGTTACGAATACTACTCGATGAATACCCTTGAACCTGTGAGACGTGCAGGATGGCTGTGGGGATTCCCCCAGTGGTGGGATTGCCGGGTCGTTAGAGACCGCAAACAATTTCAGCTTTTGTAGGAACTGCCAAATTGCTCCCCAAAGTGGTTCTAGCAATTTACCCACCCACTGCTGATGTGTAAGAGTTCCTGACTCTCCACGTTCTTGCCAACGTTTGGCGTTATTGGACTCATCATCGTGTGTCGATGGATGGGTGTGAAATGTTCTATCACTGTGGCTTCACTTTGCTTTCCTCTGATTAGGGGCGTGGACGAGCCCTTCCCACGTCTTTATGGACCATGTGGCTTTCCTCGCCTGCAAATCGCCCGTTCCTGTCCTCTTCCCACTTTTCTGTTGGGTTATTTAGCCTTTTATGATTTGTGCATTTATTGTCTCGTTCCTACCAAGATGCAATAAAAACATTCTCTTGTGCTTTTTTAAACATTTTACAGTTTTGCATCTCACATTTAGGTCTTTCATCCATCTGGAAATTATTTTTATGTTTGTGATGAGGTAGACATCTAATTTTATCTTTTCAGCCGTTTATTCTGTACTGTTAGTGGCATTCTGAGGTCAAGGTTTCAACATGGTTCCATGAACTTTGATTTTGGTGGGGGGACTGTGAACCCTAGAAATTATGAGACGCTTAAGTAAAAGTGTGTGCTTGTGTGTGTGTGTGTGTGTGTGTGTGTGTGTCTGTGAATTTTTCTGGAGACAGCACATAGACCTCATCTGATTCTCCAAGCTGCCTGTGACCAGAAATAACTTTATTAGCCTCTGCTAATTGCCCAGAGCCCCTGGACCAGGGAGCTGAGGGGAGAGCTAAGACTTTGTGGACCTTTCTTCTCTGAGGCTTGTTCTTTTGACATCTTCCCCTTTGGGGTTGTTCTTTTGGAACACTTGGAGCCCCAGGACAGGCCTACGACCTCTTCTGGCTTAGGCAGAGGTCTCCCCTCTCCCTGTCCTCCTCTGCTCGACTAGGAGGGAGGTGACGTGCAAGACACTGGTCCAGGAGAATCAGCACAAGGCCAGGCATGGAGCTCCAGCTCTTGTGTGGGACACGGGCCTCAGGGGACCCTCCAGGTTCTGGCAGGGGAGGGGAGATCACGCACGCAGGATAAGTGACCAGGAGTGCTGAGGCTGTGTGCTCTGTCTGCTTCCCCAGGGAGCCAGGCCGAGGCAGCCACTGGAGAGCAGGACAAGGCCCAAGGTTGCTGTCCCCCGCAACCCCACCCAGACTAATGGTGGGCAGTTTGGCAGACAGGGGCTTATACACACAGGGCCTGACATTTGGGGGTAGGCTCATGTAGGGAGTGAGTGGACATCTTGGGTGTGAATGGCCCCTGGACCCAGTGGGGTGCCGGCACACGTTTAACACCCATCTCTGCAGGTGGGGTGGAGGTGGGGAGGGAGAAGGCCCTCATCTGTAGCCTTTGTAGGTGTAAACTCTACTCCCGGAGGCTGACGTCACTGGGTGTGGGTGGGGAAGCCAGGCCACCTGTTGGGTCAGGTTAGCCGGTGCAAGCTGGCTGCCAGCACAGCTCTGACTGGGAGAGGTTTCCTAGCCAGAATGTGATGTTGTAAGAACTTAACACTACTTCTAAGTCACAGGCGGTGACCCTGGACAGGCGTGGGCTGACCGAAACCCAGGGAAATGCAAAACTCCAAAGCCTGCCTAACACCTAGACAGAATTTCCTCTCTCCTTTTGCTCGGGTGTTAACTCCATTCCCCCAGGAAGCACAGGGTCCCTGTGCTGGCGAGTGGCTCCTCACAGCAGTTGCACGGGACATCTCTTCCAGGGCTCCCCCTCCCCCACCATGTGCCAGCTGTGGCCAGGCGTCACACACGGTGCTCCCTCTGCTGACCTTCCGTCCCCACCCCCAGGGCAGGTAGAGCATCTCTTCTGGGCAAACCTTCCTGCAGCCTCCCAAGCCCAGGTCAGGTTCTTGCTCTCTGACCCTCAGCCCTGGGCCTAGCGGGTGAGGCTCACGTCATAATTCCGGACTTTAGGGTAGGACACGTCCACATTTAGCTCTGTGTCCCCACGTTCCTTTGCCAAATCCGGCTCTTGGTGCAAACTCATTGGATGCAGCACAGTGGTGAGTGCAGCCTCTCTGAACATCCTCTCATGTGTCTTTCGCACGGACATGCAGACTCGCTTCTCTCGGGTGTGACCCATGAGTGGGACGGCTGGGTCCTGGGATGGTGTGTCTCACTTCAGTACACACCACAAAGGGGCTTCCAACATGGTTGGACCACTTTCCACTCCCTCTGGCAGCGTCTGAGAGTTCCAGTGTATGAAGTGCCAATATTTGGTTTGTTTGCCTTTTAAATTTTAGTCATTTTAATGGGGTACAGTGGTATCTTGTTGTGGTTTTAATTTGCTGAAGATGTTGAACACGTTTTTGTATGGCTAGTTAGTAATACTTGTGGCACACATATTTAAGTTTTTTGCCTGTTTTTGTTTTTTTTTAAAGTGGGTCATTTCTCTTTTCCTTATTGGTTTGAAGGATTTCTTTATATATTCTAGATTGTCAGATTTGTATGTTGCAACTATCTGCTTCTGGGGTCTGGTTGGCCTTTTCCCTGTGATAAGGGTAAACTTCAATGGGCAGCAGTTCTTATTTTGAAAAAGTTCAATGTAACAACATTTTCTCCTTTTATTAGTTCCTTTTAATTGTGTTTAAGAAAACTTTGCCTACACCAATTACCAGATTTTGAATCCCAGGTCTACCTCCTTGAGGTGGAGCATCTCCAAAAATTATTTGGAATTTTCAGGCATGGGAGCTTTGCCTATTCTCCCCCATTTGTTTGTTTATTCAATAATTTAATTACATCTATATGTACTCATGGATATTTATTTTGCCCTTTGGGTAACACTCTGCTACTACATTATTCATAACACTTTGCTGAAATTGTTCCAGCTTCGGCCATAGGGAGCTCTTTCCATTGGCTTCTGCATCTCTCGGACACACCTCATCATTGTGTTTTGTTTGAGCATGTTGAGCATGTCCTCATTTCCTGGCACTGTGGGATGCTCCAGGCTCATCTTGTGTATTTCCTGCCCAGCCCTAGGATCAGCCATTTCTGCAAGGAGCCCTGGTTCCTTTTATTGGAGAGTGGTTTTAAAAACCAAGATCTGGGTGCTGAGTGTGCTCATTGCTCCTGGGGTGTCACTGCCTCTCGGCCCTCTCAGCCGACAGAGCAAGGAAATACCCGTGTGTGCAGGAACTCACGTATGTATACATGTCTCTAACTGTTTCCACATGTATCCATCTGTATCTCCATTAAACTGGACATGAGCTCTCACTGATGTCTCCTACACTAATCCATTACCACATGGGTCATGCTAGCCCCCTCCTCTTGCTGATCTGCGAACTCCCTCTCCAACAGTGAGAAAAATGGCTCCCACCACCTGCTCCACTTACTTAGTTGTTCAGTTCCAGGATATGTGTATAATGGCTTCATAATTGTTAAATCATACCCCTGTGGGAAACAACTTTTCAACTAGAGTACAGTGCTTACTTGCAATTCCTTTTGTCTCCAGTCTTACAGACCACACTCATTTCCAAAGTGAGTTAGGTCAGCACCTTTGCCCTACCCTCTCCAGTGAGGTTGTTTCACATATGTGTAATATAGTTAGATTGTCTTGACACATTTTACGTTTTATCCTGAGATCCCCTGAACTCTTATATATTTAAAAATTTGCATACATTATGGTTCACTCTTAGTACCTTAAGCTCTGTGTGTTTTGACATATGCACAGCGTCATATAACCACCATTAGATTATTATATGAATCATCTCACCACCCCAAGAAATTCCCTAGACTTTACCTATTCAAACCTCTCCAAGCCCCCGGCACCCACTGACCTGTTTAGCGTCTCTACAGTTTTGCCTTTTCCGGAATGTCATCTAAGTGGAATCATACAGTATGTAGCCTTTTTAGACTGATTTCTTTCATTTAGAATTATGTATTTAAGATTCATTTGTGTCTGCAAGGCTTGATATCCCATTCCTTTTCATTGCTGAATAATATTCCAATGTATGGATGTGCTAGTTTATTTACCCATTTACCTATTAAAGGACATCTTGGCTGTTTCCAGTTTTTGGTGAATATAAATAAAGCTGCTATAAACATCCACATGCAGATTTTTGTGTGGACATAAGTTTTCAAACCAGTTGAGTACATTCCTATGGGCATGATTGCTGTATTACGTGGTAAGAGCATGTTTAGCTTATAAGAAATTGCCAAGCTGTCTTTCCTAATGGCTGTACAGAACAACCTCTCCTTCTCTCACTGTTCACATGGGTGTCGCTGAAGAGGAGACAATCAGGTCTCAGGCACTTGGTCAGAGACGGTTATGACCACACTGTCATGGTTCTGGTGGGGATGTGGTTGTAGAACAAGAAGGTGCAGAGTGATTGTGTGGTCCATGGTCGATCTCTTGGCTTAGGGTTCCTCTCCCTTCTCCACTTCCTGTCTTCAGAGAGTGCTGGCCAGTGGCTGCCATGTGTCCCAGAGCTGGAGATGCTCAGCATGTATCCCAGAGGGAAGGAGGATGACCTGGGTTCCTTTATCTGTGCCTGGGCCTCCACCATGGGGCCTCTGGGGTGCAAACAACAGAAAGCACAGTGTAGACCTCCCTCCCCCAAGCTGTGCCCCTCCCTGACAAGCTTGGAGGTGGGGAAGGGGAATGTGGTCGGCAGAATTCTAGGATGGCCTATGAGCTCTCTTCCCCCTCATCTGAGCACTTGTCCCGTGTACTCCTCTTCCCTTGAGTGTGAACAGGAGTGCAAATACGATGGGTTAATCAAGCCCCTGGGGAGGTTCTGTTACACAGGGAATAGTGTAACCCATGACTACATTACGGTACCTAAGACTCCACTGCGGTACCCGGGAGGCCTCTCCTACCAGCATGGAGGGAGGGAGACAGCCCTGTCGTGAACTATCTCTGGAGGTGCCATGGAGGATGTCAGTCCCACAACCACGGTGAACTGAATTCTGCCAACAACACGAACGAACTTGAAAGAGCACCTTGAGTGCGGATGAGACCGAGTCTGGCTGACGGCATGTCTGCAGCCCTGTGAGGCTCTGAGAAGATCACCCACCTGCCCCTGCCCAGATTTCTGACCCAGGGAAACTGTGAGATCATAAACCTGTGTTGCTGGAAGCTACCACGTTTGTGGTCATTTGTCACACTGCCGTAGATAACCAATTCAGGGAGTCCCAAACCCTCCAGCTGCCTCCACCTTCAAGGACGTCACCTGGTCATCATGTGTTTGTGTAGTACTTTTCTTTTTCAATGGAGGAAAAAGAGGATTTAAGTTTAACCAAATGTGAGATTTAGGAGAAACCCTAGTAATCTTTCATATATATCAAATTATGCCATAATGTATCACCGTAATATTAATATATCAAAATATGCCAAATAAACATTCCAAAAAAAGTCAAGTCTGTATTAAAAGCAACCTATCACTTAATTCTATGAACAGCTGCCATTAGCAAGAGCGGTCTGAGAAGATGCCCTAGATTCTGACTGCGGAGAAAACTCACTCCAACTTTGCCATTCAGAGGCAGCAGCAAGGTCGAATGCAGGCTCTTGTAGTAAAAAAATTTATGCGTGTATTAAATTTAGTGTTTCTCTTTTGCCCTCGACAAGCTGTTATTAAATCAATGATGCATCTTACAATCTGGCAAATACAGGAGTCAAAACAATGTATTAGCAGCAATATAAGACTACGCCAAGTTTGTTTACAAAATTCAATGCAGCAAACCTTCTCCCACCCCCAAGTCAAAGTTACCCCAAACTGTACCAGAGTACTCTGGGCCCCACCGAAGGGTCTGAGCCAGGCACCAGATTGAAACGTAGACCTTTCTTCAGTAGCTCAGCGAGAGGGTCATGCAGGGAGCTGCTGCAGAGCTATGTGACCACAGATCCCCAGTTCCCGCTTGGCCCGTATATCCTAAGCTCCTTGCTCCTATCAGGACATAAAAGAACATGCTACCATCAGCCACACGGGCACCACAAATAGGAACTCAACCGTGTCCCCAAGGACAGCGCAGCCCCTCAACAACTTGCAATCAAAGTCCCCTCTCCTTCTCCTCCTCAAACTGACAAAATCTTGAGATGGGGTCCCCTTTTCCATGACGGTCTGCACGTCTCAGCCTGTCTCACCCTGGAACGCAGGGCCCGAGACCACAGCGTGAATGCAGAGAGTGTTCTAAGGCATCCTTCTCAGGAGCAGGAGTGATTTTTCAGGAGCTAGGGACTGGGAAACAAGGAATGCCAAAGCCAGGGGCATCGTTGAGCTGGTTGCCACTGTGGATGCCTGGGGCTCAATCCAGCTGGGACCCTAGGAAAGGCCCAGGGGAATATGCCTCAGGACTGTCCACCGAGGGATGAAGAGGGGCCCCTCGTTCCCTACTGGGCCCAGGTTTCTATGTGTGGTGTTAACTCCCCTCTTCCTCCAGGACATGGGTTCTGAGCGCCTGGCAGGATTCTGCATGCATCCCGTGTCCATGTGTGTGAACGACCTGGGCTGTTGGAACAGAGCCCCATGCTCCAGTGCTCTCAGTTCTGGAGGCCACAAGTCAGAGATCCAGGTGCTGGCAGGGTTGGCTTCTTCTAGGGCCGTGAGGGAAGGGTCTGTTCTAGGCTTCTCTCCTCGGCTTGTGGATGGCCGTCTTCATCTGCACGTGGCACGCTCCAAATTTCCCCTTTCTATAAGGACACAGGCCATATTGGGCTGGGGCCCACACTGATGACCTCATCTTAAGTTAACTAATTATATCTGCAACAACCCTATTTTTAAATAAGGTCATATTCCGAGGTATTGGGGGCTGGGATTTCAAAACAGGAATTTGGGATAGGGGCACAGTTCAACCCTGATGCCCAGGAAGAGGACAGGAGAGGTTCAGAGCAGCTGAGGGACGTGTGAAGAAGCTCACCTGCGTGAAACTGGCGGCTGTGTCATGGCTGGGGGGAGGGGGGGGGTGAGGCCAGGCCTGACCTGGGGCAGTGCAGGCCCTTTGTGTTCACAGTGCCAGCCCTGATCATATTGTCCCCTAAAGCCGTCAGCTCAAGTGTACTGCTGAGAGCAAACTGAGGCCTTACTAGTCTAGGGAACCTGTCAGTCAGAGATGACTTCTGCAGGGCTGTAAGGAGCATAGCGGCTTGGGGACAGTGACAGATGACGTCGAGTAGGAATCTTCTTCACAGCTGCATGGCTGCATCGGCTCAGCACCCAGTGGGTGGGCCTCCCACAGAGAGTGCCACAGGGTCCCCAGGTCTCTCTCACATTGTCCCTCAGAATGCTCATCTCATCACTCAAGAAAGAAATCCCAGCTCCCTTCGTGCCCCTTCAGCCTCAGGAAGCAGGAGACTGCAGCAAACATCCAGATGTGCGGCGCAGCCACTGGAGATTCCCTCCCCGCCTAGCCTCCAGCTGGGCCCTTGTCTAATTCCCCTTAATTCCAGGAGCACTGCCTTAACTGCGTGCAGTTTCCAACAAGCCATTATCCTCTGCTTGTGGTTAAAGTGGATAGAAGGCGGACTGTGTGTGTGTGTGTGTGTGTGTGTGTGTGTGTGTGTGTGTTGGGGAGGAAGTGTGGGGAAGAGAGGATAGGATGGAAAATCTGTTTACAATTAGTCAACACTGCATCTTGGTCCTCACTTAATGAGATAATTAGATGCCGCTTGAGGAGGAGCATTTAGCTTATTTGTGGCTATTAATCCCCTGATGTGCTCTTACTCCTTTAGGAGATCCCCAGGAATGGTAACATGTGGGCTTTCTGGAAGGGCGGGCAAGGCCTGGAACTGCACACACAGCAGCTGCTGCCTCTTATTATAGCCACCATCATCACCACCATCATCGCCGCCATTATCACCATCATCATCACCACCATCATCATCATCATCCTAGTTATCACCATCACCATCACTGCCATCATCACCGCCATCATTGCCGCCATCATAATCACCATCATTATCACCATCCTACCATGCTAGTCATCACCATCACCATCATCATCACCACCATTATTAACACTATCCTATCATCTCAATCACCACCATCATCACTACCATCACCATCATCATCACTTCCATCATCACCACCATCCTAATCATTACCATCTTCATCACCATCATCTTTGCCACCATTGTGATGGCTATCCATCATCATCACCGTGATGGTTTCCATCGACGCTATCCAAAACACTTTGTAGCAAGATGGGGTTGCATGATATGTAAATAACCTCACTGCAGGAATTCTGAGATATCATGGGAAGTCACTCAAGGTGCCACCTGCATAAAAACCCCTTAGTCTTCTGGGGTGGCTATTGAGACACCAAAAATGCTTTGGGGGCAGAAATGAGGGAGGCAGAGGGTTGCGCATGGACACGATTGCACAAGAAGGGGCCAAGCCAGGAGAGTGACAACAATGGCCTTGTGAGTGAGCAGTATCACACCGAGGTGTGCAGGGTGATGTTCAGGTGGGCAGGGAGGGATGAGGCTGGAGACGCAGGGAGAGATGGAGGGCATTTGGGGGAAACCTTGGAGCTGGGAAGTGAGTTATCCAAGCCCACGGCTCCCTGGGGAAGAGCTGGCACAGCCACTGTCTGGGTGCCTTGCCCAGATTTGTTTCCAGCACACCAGACTGAGGACACCGTGACATGCCAGTGACCGAGGGTGGGGAGCACAGCCAGGAGCCCCCAGCAGACAGTCAGTATAAACTGGTGCAGCCCTGGTCCAGGGAGCCGGGGCTGGAAATAGAAAAGGCAGGACAGAACTGGGACATTTCATGTTTACATCTTTCTCTTCCAAATGAAACCAAGCTCCTTCAGGGCAATGTTTACCAACATTTTTCGTAACATAGCACATCAGGAAATAATAATTGCCCCGCATGTTGAGACAAACAAACTCTGTTAGTCTCAACTGGAGTCAACTGGCTTGAGCAGGGGATTGAGCCCTCCCCACTCTGGCTCTGCCAGTGGGGAGGACAAGGACCGCGTCTCATTCAGCTCTCGGTCCCCCAAGCCTGGCACAGTAACAGGCTCAGGACAGGTAGCCAGTCAGTGCCGGCTGCTGTAAGGAGGGTCCTACATACTCAGTGGGGGTTTCAGGAGTGGGAGAAGGAAGAGTCAAAGGTAATTTCAAGTTTTGGAGACTGACAGCTAAAACCGAGGTGGTGTATTTCTCAGAGAAAGAAGCAGAGTTAGTTTGGAAGAAAACAATGAACGCTGGATATTCTGCTAAACACCTGCATGAAGTTCTGCACTTAAGAGACAGATGGGGCACCAAGGAAGGTCAGGCTTGGACATTGTGGATGCAGAGCTGGTGGTGGAGAGCACAGGGTTGGATGAGCCCCCCACAGAGGGAGTGGGGAGCTGAGCAGGGCCCTCGGGCCAGAGCCGTGGGATCTCATCAGAGGAAAAGGCGTGAAGCTCCAGCCGAGGTGGAACAGGGCAGAGTGGCTGGGGGAGGGGAAAGGAGTGCTCCCGATCTGGCCACCTGGTCCTGGGTGACCACGCAGTGTGGGCAGAGGGGCTAAGGGAGGCAGAGCCGAGCTGGCCCAGAGAGTTTTATAAAGTGTGAGGGATGAAGAGCCAGATGGCCAGGATTGTGCAGTGGTGGCACCTCCTGCCACCCGGGATAGAATGTGTTCCCGCCAGTGGAGTCAAACTGTAACTGTTTTAAGAGGAACTATTTTAAGAGGGGTCTTGTCCGGGGACGCAAGTCACAGAAGCTACTTCTGAACAAGCCACTCAACCTCCCCAGAGCTCTGCGGACGCGTTCTCCTACCCTTTGTCAGAGCGCCTGTCCTTGGTAGCTCTGCCAGAGGCAGGGCAGGCACTGTGACGTGCATTCTCAAAATGAGAAAAGTGCCTTCCAGTGACTTCAAGAGCTTGTCACTGAGGGGCGTTTCCCCTGTCCCCAGCACCTGCATTGTATCTATTTATTCTCATCTCGTCCGTGCTGGGGAAGACGTGGTCATCTAGCCGGCCTGCTCTGCCCTCTAAAAGTTCTAATTTGGAGGTCTCCTCCCTTCCCCTGGCCTGGAGAGTTTTGCATAAACGTGGCCCCTTCTCACCTCTCTCTGACCCAAACTCCTCCCAAGGGTGCTTCCACCAGCCGCTAAGACGCCCCATAGACTTCCTAACCTTGTCAAGACTCAATATATTTCATGCAAAACAGGCCCCCATTTCCATAAATGGTGCGATACACCCTTTCTCCCAGACGGATGTTCCTGATGTCTGTTCTCTCCATCCACACCACTCTGCCCTGTCTTCCTCTTTGGGCCACTTCCTCATCCCTGCCACGTTGGTGCCTGGCCACTCCTCACTGACGGCAGATGAGTCCCGTGGCCGCCTTCTACGGCTTCCTGCCGCAGGAGCGGCTACCGAATGAAGCGCATGTACAAGCGGGCGTGAGCGGTATCTGCGGAAGGATGGCTGTGGCTACGAGGCCGAGGAGAAAAGAGGTGGCAGCGCGAGCAGGGAGGATAAAAGCAGGGGCGCGGGGATGAGCAGAGCGTGTGGCGGAACAGTGAGCAAATCGGATTATCTTTCCCAGAAACAGAGAGCGGTTGATGGGGAAGATGGAAGGAACCCGGAGTTAGACTCGGGGGAGCGAGGCTGTGGAGCGCAGAGGGAGCGCTGGGAGTTAATTTGGTGAATAACAATCATCCTTTGTCCATCCTTCATCTTAACTGGACGAGCTGGTGATGAACCGAGTCTCCGTTCTGCCAATTACACTCTGTTTTGGCCACCGCAGTTATGCGTAAGTGTGGATGGCGCGGCCCAAGGTGGCGAGGCTGACCCAGACGGAGTGGGACAAGCGGGGCTGGCAGGGCTCTCCATGCCTCTGGGGCGGAGGGGCCGGCGCGAGGAGGGCTGTTGTGTGTATATTGCTTTTGTGATATTAGCTGGTAAATAATGCATGAGCCTGGATGATGTTTGGCAGAGGGAGCTCTCTCAGTGCAAAATGTTACAGCCAACACAGTTTACTAAAACAAGGAATCACATCTCAGAGGAGCAGAGGCCCCAACGCTGCAGTGATTCCCACCCCTTCCACCCCGCTTGCTCCAGAAACTTGGTGTCTCAAGGGCAAAGGACAATAAAAACAGAGCAAACACCCAGTCGCAGCCCGGAGCAACCCATCTGGGCAGAGTTTGCCATCCACTTCAACCTCCCCGACCCTGACCCTCAACGCCCCGCCTCTGTGACATGGAGATGTCTGGGAACCGGCTTCCTAGTAGGGTTGTGACGATCACATGAGGGTTGTGCAGGACTGTGTTCTGTAACAGTAGGCGGCTGCAAGATGCATGGTATTCCTCCAGCAACTTTGGCAAAGGAATAGCACAATCCTCGGATGTGAGACTTTTTTTTTAACTTTTGTGTGGGTTATTCATTTCATTGGGTCCACGACTGCTTTAAAGGTGAGCTGGGGATGAGGCGTGAACAAGCCTCCTCTTTCCCCTTGGAGCTGTGCGGGGGATGACACCACGTGGACTGCCAGGCGTGGAACCACCTCCTCCCTGTGTCTGGGGAGTTCCTCACCATGCGCGTCTGGCGGGCAGACAGTGCTTTCCAGTAACAAAGCTAGTCGAGCTCCAACACAGCCCTGGATGATGGGACCTGAGCCTGTAACCCCAGATGTCCCAGGGGCAGGGGGAGGAGAGGCCTCTTCCAGGTGTGGCCACACCATGAAGGCCCCAGGGTGAGCCACAGAGCTAAGGGGGGTGTCTGGCTGTCAGTGGCAGTGACGGCAAGGTCCCCCTGAGCCATATGGTGGGATGATTTGGACCCTGGTTCTGGCTGCACAGCTCCCTCAATTTCTGCCTATTTCTCGGCCTTCCTGGTGATTCACAAGCTGCCCTGACCCTGCTCAAGAAGCTCCGTGGTGCACGAGCCAGCCCACCACGCAGACCACAGCAGCCTGCAGTTTCTGCTGCTGCCACCGGCACTGCTGCTGCGAGTCCACAGTGCCCTGGTCTCTGCGAGTCGCTTCCGACTGCCCTGGGCGGGCAGGTGTCCTGCCTGGTGTTCTCTGATCCTCCTGGATCTGTGGTTTTTTTGTCTACTGTTAATTTGGGAAAGCACTCGGTCATTGTTACTTTCAAATATTTCTTCTGCTCTGTTTTCTCTTCTCTTTCTGGTATTTAAATTACATGTATATTACGTCTTTTGCTGGCATCCCACAGTTCTCAGACGTTCCGTTCTGTTCTTTTTTTTTTTTTTTTCCATTTATTTTTCTCTTTGATTTCAGTTTGGAAAGTTTCTATTGACCTCTCTTCACTAATTTTTTTCCTTGTCTGTGCCAAGTCTACTAATGAGCCTGTTGGGGACACTCCTCATTCTGTTGCGATGTTTGCAATCTCTAGCATTTCCTTTTGATCCTTTCTTAGAGCTTCCATCTCTCAGCTTGCATTACTCATCTGTTCTTGCATGCTGTCTACTTTTTGCATGAGAAAACTTAACATATTCATTATAGTCATTTAAAATTCCCTGCCTGACAACACTAACATCTGTGTCACACCTGAGTCTGGTCCTAATGACTGCTTTGTCTCTTCAGACTGTGTCTGTTATTGTTTTCTGCCACGCTAGTGGTTTTTGCTGAAAACCTGGCTTGTCGTATTAGATGACAGGAACCAAGGTAAACAGGCCCTCGGCGTTTGATGTTTGCCATTCCTTGGGGTGTCGGGGCTGGGAGGGTATTGATTCTTTTCTTAGCTTTTTCTGCTATCAGGCAGTCAGCAAACATTTATGGAGGCCAGGAAGTGCTCAGTGCCTGGGGATTCAGTCATGATGGAGAAGTCATGTCCTGGCTCCATCCAAAGGGCCTATGGTCTAAGAGAAAAGGACGCTGGCCCTGCTCACTGACTGCCGGCTGGAGCTAACTCGCAGGTAGGCACAAGTTTTACGATGAGGCCAGTGCTTGAATGAGGCATTGCAGGCTGTGTAGGAGCAGTTTGGGAAGAAAAGGAAGAGAAGGCTGTCCTGTGGGCACTGTATTTATAGAAGTTAAACCTGAAAGGAAATTGTGATGTTGGATGATGAAAATTGGCCCAAGATGATGTTTAATTGGGTTAAAGGTAGGTCTTCTTTTTGTAGTGTCCACAGCACCTTTGTTTCCCTTGTCGACTCCGGAGAACAGCCTGTCCAGTTCCCACCACATTTTCAGAGCCTGGCACAGAGCCCAGCACAAAGCAGATGCTAAATAAATACCTGTGAGGTCATGGGATGGACTTGGATGCAATGAACGGAAACAACCCAAGGCTGGGGAGCCAGAGAGGGCATGGCCGCCCACCTCACACTCACCAGCGTGGCTTCTGGTGCGCTCCTCAGGTTCACGCATTCATTCCTCACCCGCTTGTTCCTCCACGTTCCTGTCTAACAAAATATTCCTTGAGAGAGGAAATGCATGCTAAGGTCCTTCTGCCAGAATGGACCTAATTCCAAGGCTCTTATTTTACAGATATACAAACTGAGGCCCAGAGAGGGTAGTTAGTCCCAAAGCGGGGCCTCTTGGATGCCAGGTAACGCTCCCCGCATCATCCCAGGGTGCTGGGGCTCCCCAGAGGCCATCAGCAGGTGCGTGGGTGGGTCCGTCAGACTCAGCGCCTCTTGCCCTTTGTAGAGGGTCCGGGGGCCCTCTCTTCCACCTCTGCCTGGTGACTTGACTTCTTTAGGCTTCCAACGCTTCTCTCAGCAGCTGGAGATAATAATCCTCACCTGTGGCCCTCACTGAGTTGCCACCAATGGCAAACGGAATAAGCCTTCTTTGAAAGGTGTGAAGTGGAAAGCATAATTACAGGCACAAAAAGACAACCCTAAGGGTGAGATTTTCGCAGAAGGTTGGCTTGGGAGAGACAAGAGCACAGAAAAGAAAGATGGCTCCAGAGGCACGCGCTGCTTCTGCCCAAGGGAGAGCCACCCACGTGCACCGCGGAGCAGAGTGGGCTTTGGCTGTGGATGTGGCAGCGGCGGCCTCGTCAGGTCCTCAGCAAAGAGCCTCCTCCATCCAGTGACTCTGCCCTCGTCTCTCCCACAAGAGAAAGGAAGAGCATCAACACACTAAGCAGACACTTCTCCCAACAGTTGCTGCCCTCCGCCACTGTATCAATATTTAGCAAGTCTTCTGGGGCTCAAATATGTGCGAGAGATTCAGTCAGTTTAGCCGAGATCCGAGCACTGTGTTGCGGTTCTACAGCTTCGATGTGCCTGCCCGTGCTTAGGCGCTTGCTGCCATTACCAATTCATGAAGTGTCTGCTGGAATTAGTAAACCCCTTTCATTTACTTACGTAGGAGAAAATGTTTAATAGCTGCCACATGAAATTTGCAAATTGTGCTCCATCTGAGGCTGATTAATAAAATACCATGGAAAATACATCAGTCATTTCAGGATTTAAATTAGTACCGCATTCTACTTGAATCATCCTCTTCTGCAAAACTGTTATGGCCTCGCATCTCCCTCCCTGGTCTTTCTCCTTCATCCCTATTTTTTTTTTTTCCTTCCAATCTCTGCCGTTCAGTTGCTCTGTCAAGCGAGGCAAAAGCAAGAACGATGAAGTTGCGTGTGGATGTGCCTCGTCTCTTGCAGCAGGCCTGTGGCAGCCTGGGAGAGCCTCTTCCCCACGCCCTGAGTACCCGCACACAGTAGGTGAGCTGGAACTGAAAGGCTGTGTCATGGAGTCGTGGGACTTCTTTAGGATGGGCGTGGTGTACCTTCCCTGTGTGGTTGCTGCAGGCTAAACGTAGTTAAAAATTGCCAAACACAGTGAATCGAGCACTGTGTTTAGCAATTTGTGAGCATTGTTTTATGTTATCGCAATCACTCAATTGAGGAGGGGGTACCTCTAGGACTCTACTTTTCAGATGGAGAAGCTGGGGCTTGGGGATGTTAAGTCATCTCCCTAAGGTTACCTGGCAACAAGTGGAGAAGGAGGGATGTGATTTCATGCCTTTCTGACATGGCAGGACCTTCCCTGGTTCTCTGAATCCAATCGCTGTTTTCCAGATGGAGGAACCGAGGCACAGCAGGACGCTGGCCGGGAGCTCTGGGACTGGAATCCACACCGTCCCCTCCCTTGGTGCCCTTCATCTGCAGATACTTCTGGAATACCTGCCATGTTCCAAGCCAAGAGCTGGGGTGCAGAGACATGAGGGCCAGAGACCCTGCCTTAGACATAGAGCCTGGCATCCACCAGAGTCATCAAATTGGCAGTGCCACAGAGACGCGTGGAGTCAGCGGGGAGAAGGCCAGGGCTCCCTTCAGAGTAAGACCTTGATGCAGGGAACGGTGACCCACACTGTCAGCTGGGAGAAAGCAAACCTGTTGAGGACCCTCATTCTAGCCAAGTTACCTTCCCTCTCCAGGGTTCAGTTTCATCATTCACAAAATGGAAATAATAGCAGAGAGCTTACCCACCTAAGAGGACTTTGTGGGGGTCAGGTCAGGAAAAAATCACACATGGAAGACATTTGGAAGAGTTAAACCCCACACGACGGCAACGGGACAATCCTACTCAGCCCTGCAAATGTGAGTGGTTAGTATCCTCTTCAGGGTGGGGGTGTCACAGATCAGCAGGGCAGTGTCAGCCCTGGTTGTGTAGCACACCACAGCCCTGATTGTTAACAGATTTTGCATTATCCCCCAAATTACACTCCCATTAGCAGCTGAGTCTAGCCATGATGGAGGCGCCAAGGCGTGACATTCCCGAAGTGGTGGGAATTAGAATTGGGCTCCAGAGGCGGTGGGGGGCTGGCTTAATGAGCTAGTGGGAACTCAGGTCCAATCGCTGTCTTGCTCCCACCCTCAGCTCAGTGTTCTCTTCAGAATCTCCTCGAAATCAGAGGCAACTTCAAGTGGCTTCCTGTCTGGTTAGAGCCATAGATTATGAGGACACATCACTGCATCCTTAGACGAGCCGAGAGGTCCTCACAGGTGGACAGCGTCCTGCTGGGCAGAGCTGCTTGGTGAGTTTGCACCACACCCTGCCTGGGTCCACCTCACCCTGAGCCTTGCATAGATGTCGTTTCCCCTCGGAGGCTTCCCCTAACTCCCGTAAAGTCACCCTGGCCTCTCTGTGCATATTGTCTGCCATCTTCCTCTCTTGCATGGGCCATGAGCATGTATGCCCCTTACCTTGGGGCATGCTCTATAAAGGAACAAGCGGTGGCTTGTTTATCTCAGCTCAGCATTCCCCATACCTGGCACAGTGTTCAGATCTTAGCAAGTGTTCAGTAAAATTTTGTTGAATTATTGGATAAATTTCCTCTATAACCTGAGAGTTAAACTCACCACAAACATCGACTATGTTCGTGGCAAGACAAAGCCCTCGGGTGAGTGACTCAGCGATTCCAATTCCTGCTGACAGGAGCATGACAGAGCTGGGGTGCAGAGACATGAGGGCCAGAGACCCTCATGGTAACTGGACCACCAGGGGGAACAGCCCTGGTTCCATGAAGGACAGATCTCGAGACCCAGGGAGCCAGAACACTGGAATGGGTTTGGGAGTTCTAGTAGCTGATGGCACCTACTGGTGTTCAGCTCTTCTCTTATTGGCCCTACAGATTCAACATGCCCCCAAGCCTGCCAGAGCCCCCCATTAAAGATCAGGGTCCTCTGCCATGATTTTATCTTTGTAAGCGAGCTTTGCTGGTCCCCAGCTCTCATTTCACGACTTTCCCCGGGAACATTTGCATCTCAGTACCGGCAGGGTAAACAGAGATGAATCTATTGGAGTCCCTGCCCTGGAGGTGCTCACAGCTTAGTTTGGAAGAAAGTAATGTGCCCAAATAATTAGAGTACAGTGTGATAAATGTGATAATTGAGGTAAGAACAAAGCCTGTGGAAGCGTAGAGCAGAAAGTTAAGCTCTGCCTGCTGGACTGGAGAGGCTTGCAAAGAGCATGGAACTTTGGCAGTGAACTTTGGTTACGAGCCAGAGTTCACTCATCGTCAACGCAAGGCGGGAGAAGGGGTGGGAGGACATTCCAGGCAGAAAGGACAGCGTGTGCAGAGGCCCAGAGCCACAGCAGAGATTTTCATGGAACAATAACTGCTTTCCTGGGACCAGAAACCCGGCTGCCCGAGAGGGAGTGTCAGGTGCTGCAGCTGGAGAGATAGGCCGGGGTCAGACTTTGAAGGGCTTTGAGCATCTTACCGAGATTTTTCACTTTATCCTGTGGGCCACGGGGAGCCCTAAAGGGCTTTAAACCAGAGGAGTGACATGATGGAATTTGTGTTTTAGAAAGATACCTCGGGCAAGCAGCTTTCCATTATTAATGCGCAACTCCCTATTGTGGAAGCTTAGGAGGCAGCGATGTCTTAAACTGTCTCGCCTGCCAGCCCCACCCCCGTTCCCTCATCATTTTATGAGAGGAAGCGTTAGAGTAAGGCCTGAATTTGATTCAGATCCTACTTCTGCTTCTCTGAGCCACCTTGGACAAGCAGGGTCACCAGTTCCTCGTCTCTAAAATCTGTACACACTACACCCATCTCCCAGTGCCATTGTTAGGGTCTGATGACCAAAAGAAAAAAAAAGATGTGGAGAGTATCTTCGATTGTAATTGGCTTGATAGATGTAAAGAGATATCATTTTTATTTTATGAAAATGGAGCCCTCTGTCAGACAAAGGCACTGGGTATTTGAGCAGGGCATAGGATTTTGGACAGGAATGGAGTGACTGTTACCTGAGTCCCTGGTACTAGGAGGTCTCCCAGACTAATGACTTGAGTCCTTAGGTCTACCGGTGGCCCGGGGCTCTGTTCCAGGTGCTGACGCAGGGTCCCTAAGGGGATCCGGCTCCTGGGAGTCCGGGGGCTCTGTCCATGGTGCTGACCCCTCCCTGTGTTCTCCCTACACGTTAGAAGAGAATTTGCTGTGAGCCCAAATGGCTGAATACTCCATTTCTGAGCACACGAGCTAGAGAAGCATTACAGCCGTCTGTCGCTCTGAACTCACTTTTCCCCAGTAGATTTACAACTCATAAACGCAGTCATCAGAGTGAAGTGAATAAAGCTGAGGGCCCGGTGTGCTTCGGCATTAGCCATGAACGAATAGGAGGGCTTCGAGCATCTTGTATCCTAATTCCAATCCATTTATGAACTTGCTTTCCCAGTGAATCATTTATCAGACCCACCCCCACTCTCCCTGGTTCTGCACTTTCACTGCGGCGCTCACAAAGAAAGGAAATGAACACTGTTTCAATGGCTGCAGCTGCCACCCAGCTTCTCCAAGAACCAGTGCACAAGGAGGAGGGAGGGAACTGGCTTTGGCTTTGACTGTGTTGTGATGAGGTTTTGGATATAAATGGAGCCAGGACTAGATGATCGCTATAATTCCTTTCAATCACCAAGATTCTTTGATTTTATAATCCCCGTGCCTTTGCAGAACTCCAGTCATCCCCCAAACTGCATCTGAACCTTAATTACAATATGGAACATATCTGTGTTCTGAAAATCTCTTCTGTTCCATCCTCCTCTCACTAAAACTTTGTTCCCTTGTGTTCTGCATCTTTGGGACACGTCCTCTCCTGAGGTTTCTATCCCAAAAGCATGCGTGGGGTGAATTCCAACTTTGCAGATCAGTGATTTTGACATTGAGCAAGTCACTTAAACTTTCTGTGTCTCAACTTCCTCTTAGGTAAAATGAGGACACTGGTTCCCATCTCCCTGGATCTAGATGAGATGTTATGTGTAAAGCATCCTCTCTGGTGCCTGGCTCTGGGTACTCAAGCAATATTTCCTTTGCCTCCTCATTCCATGTCAGTGAGTTCACGACTCCATTGCATTTAATGTATTAATTTCAGTAACATGTATTTGTATGTTTCCTTTGTCCTATTCTATTTTTTCTCATAGAGCAATCGAACTCTTTAAAGTGAATGCCTGGTCATGGGTGCCTTTTTCAAATCCCAGAAATAACACAATGTGGGGAGCTCTTTGCTGTGCTCTGCACAGAGCCGTGGCAGGGTGCACTGCACTGTTCTTCTGGCCGATGATTCCTTCTAGGCTGACAGTGCTGCTTCTTACTTCTCCAACTCTAGAGGGGATGTGAGGCTGAGAAAAGCCACCTCATCCAGCTGGAATGGAAGTAAATTGACTAATTTATAAGCCTGGGCTGTTGGCCTGGGCTGGAGGTTCTGTCCTTTGAAGATGTCAAACGGTAATGAAATAAGGCTCCCAGCACCTAACCAACACTAACCATTCCAGAGCTGCTGGGACATGATGGAACAGTTCGTTCGGTTCTTTGCCTAGCAACGGAGAAATGAAAACATCTCTTGATGTGGACCGAGCTGGTCAAGACTCCTAAATTAGGTTTCATGGTAATTCTAGGTTTGACCTTGGGTAATTCACTTCTTTTTCTTGGGCCACACTCTGCCTCAGCACTCCCTACTCCCAAATGCCCCAATAATTCCCCAATTACACTCCAGATTTTATCCTGATAAAGTCTTATTTCTGCCTGATACTTGGTTTTCCATTATTCCTGCCAAACTCCTTCCCTCACAGCATGATGACTGCCAGAATTCAGGCCAGTATCATTGCTCACCTGGACTGCCAAAGGTCTCCCAGGTGGGGCCCATCTGTCTCAGCCCTCTCACCTCTAATTCACACTCCACACTACTGCCTGGGCAAGAATTTATAAAATGCAAGTCTGGTGTCCTTTTGCTGCTCCAAATCTCTCAATGACTCCTTGTTGCCTAAGAGTGAACATGTAGCTCTTTATCCTGACGTCCAAGGACGTTCACAATCCATCCCAGACTTCTTTCATAGTGCTAGCTTACTTCCAGTCCATCTTCCATGTTCTGTGGTCCAGGGCCTTGCTTCTTGTCTTTTTCCACATTAACTTTCCAGCCCTTATTTAACACATTCCATTCATTCTCTGCCCAGTGATGCTCCAAACTCAACCTCCAAAATCGAGTTAAAGAACTACCTTTTCTTCAAAGCCTATTCAGATATCTCTAGAGCAATCTTCACACTCTCCCTTTAGAGACCTTTTCCTGGCAATAAATGTTCCCATGTGGTTCCCAAAACTGTTACTCAAGGAGCAAGTTGTACAGAAAGAGCAGTTAGCTGGCCCCTTGCCAAACCTGCATTTATCTGCCAAGCCCAGTACACATGGGTCTTTATCTGGAACCGCCATGACTGTATTGACCAGGTATAATGTCATTTCCTGCAATGGCCAGAACTATGCAGACATCCACTCCTTGGCACCAGCTTGCCTTAGCATCTGCTGCTCAGGATGGTCAACTACATCCTGTAGTTACCAGACTCTGTAACAGCTGTGGTCACCAACTGCGCTTATTGCTGCTGCTGCTGTGAGCACATTCTCCTCTCACCTGGTGGAGTCCTACACCCTCCTCACCTGTCTCTCTGCCTTCCACCTGCAGACCACTGATCCACTGCCTACTATGAACATGCACATTATGGAAACGATAAAATTGAGCCTCCTCAGCTTATCCTGCAAACACGGTTCTTCCTGACCTAGTGCCAGTCCCTTAGAGCCCCATCTTGAATCTGTCCCCTCTCTCTCTCTCCCTCCCAACAAACACATGGTCCAGTCACTCTACCCTTCCTTGGGTGCCGTGGCTAATAGATCATGCACATTTACAACTCTGTGCCCTGACACAGGCTCTTTGGAGAAAATGGAAAACTTTTTCCCTTGATCTTGGCTTAAAGAATTTCTGCTCATCCCTAGAACAAGCCTAAATTTTCCATTTTCAATGCTTTTCTCCAATCTCTGGCATTAATTTTATTCTTATTAAAATATTATATGCACACTGTGTTACGAAGCATGTAGTGAAAACAGAAGCTTCTTGCTCTTATCTTCCTTGCTCCCAGCTCTTAATAGAGGGGCGGTTGCTCCCCACTTCTCTAGTTTCCAGGAGGAAGATTCTTCCCCCAACACTCCTGCCCCAGGAAGGTGAGATGAGGTCCCTGAGTGGTCACAGCTGCTGGTGCATCCTGGGGAATGGACTGAATAACTCCATTGGAGGTCTAAGCAGCTAGGAGTGCAAGGGATTGCATCTTAGACTCTTCCTTCTCCTCTTGGACCAGTGGGAAAGGGTGACCTGGGAAGAGTCTGGCCCTGCAGACTCAAGCTCATCTTCTGACAGATGCTCCAAGGTTGAGACTGGTGGTACAGGTGGGTGGAAAGGAAGCGAGCAGAACCACGTTAGCGCTCATGCCATGCAACCCTTGCAACTTAGCCTTCATTTGCAGTAAAGGTGCCGTGTTCTCCACCTGCTGACTCCTTTGTCATGTTCTTCAATTGATTCCGAACTTGACTGAGGAGGAGGATCATGGTTGTTGGCCTTCCTCAAAAGTCTCAACCACTTCTACTTTCCCGCAGAATCCGCTCTCCTCACTTATGCTCTTCCTTCGGGCACTTAACTCCGTATTTCTGACGGGCATGCTCATACTACTATTTCTTGGTATTTCAGTTTGAGATAAAGTCTATTGACTTCCCGCAACGGAAGGTAAGGATGTGGCTCTCTTGACCCCTGTGCCCAGGCACTTTCCCTTCCCCATCCTTCCAGGACACTTGATCAGCGTTTGAGGTTTACGTTGCTGCGACTGTGCAGCTGCTGAGTCACGTGGCATGCGATGGTTTTATTTTTGTTCTTATATTTTTGTTTCTCCTGGAGTTAAAAATCACCAAAGTACTTACTTTGCTTATGTGTCTATACTCATTCAGCTAGACATTCTGGCAGAGATGAGTTCTTCTCAGTGCGTTTGAAGCGTGTTGGCAAATCCATCAGTTCCTTCCTTTCTTGGTGCTCTTCCCTCTCCCCTGCCTGCCGTGGATGCACCCTCTGTCGTCCTGAACTCTGCAACTCCATCACCCGGGGGATCCTTCATCCGCCTTCTACATAGATCCCCTCCTCCCTGGATCCCACGTCTTCCTCCTCTGTCGTTTATGTTCTCCCTCACAGGCAGCTTCCTGAGAATGGGTGCAAGGAAAGAAAAGAATTTGAGACCTTGAAGTCTTTATTCCAACATCAAAATGATTTGTAGTTTGGCTGGGTCTATGATTCTCATGAAAACTCATTTTTTCTTTAGAATATTCAGAAGTTCTTTGTCTTTTAGCTCCCAGTGCTGTTTTTGAGAGGACTGATGCATTATCATGCCTGATAATTGTTTTCCACTTGTTTCTTCCCCTAAAGTCTTCAAGGTCTCCTCTTTATCCCTCCTAGTTTGAAATATCACAGTAATGTGGACCTATTCAAAGGGAAGCCAATTTTCTGAAATTATTTCTTGGCTAAATTTCTCTTCCCTCCACTCTCTGTTCTCTTTTTCCTGGAAGTGTCGTTACTTGGACATTGGACCTCCTGTGCTGATCATTAACTTCATTATTTTTTCTTATTTTCTATCTCTTTGTTATTTTGTCCTACTTTCTAGAAAATTTCTTTAACTTATCTTTAAATATTCTATTGAATTAAAACATTTAGTTCTCTAAGTTTTAATTCATAAGAGCTTTTGTGTTCTGAGTTATTCTTTCGCATAGCGTCCTAGTACTGTAAGGTGATGCCTTTCATTATTTTGTTGGACATTAGTGTTTTTTCTGCGGTCACTTTTTTTTTTTTTTTAACTTATAACTAACTTCGGTAGCATGTGGTCACTTTTTCCTTTAGGCATTATTGGTTCATTAAGTATGTCTTGGTTCATTCCTTTTGGTTTGTTTTGATTTCTTGCTTTCACGTTAGAAGTTCTCCTCAAAGGTGAGTAGCCTTAGAAGTCTACTCGTGTTAGTGAATTGATCACAGGAAGTTAACTGGACACTCGGTGTGCTTGGCCTGAAGGGGACGAGGTGGCTTCTTTCTTAGGGGACTCTTGATTGTCAGAGTCTGTGGGTCTTTCCTTTCCAGCGGGGGAGTAGCCCCAGAGAAAATCCCTCCGCCCTGCGTGGGTGGCACGGACCTGGCTTCAGACGTCTGGGGCCAAGTGAGGAAGGGTTCACCGCAAGTCATTTCGGCTGACCTGTCTGGTTACAGGAAGACACTCTGCCCTCAGTTTCTAGTGTCCAGTCAAGAACCTGTCTAGTTCAACACCTCCAGAAAGTACATCCTGAGTCTTCTGCTGGGTGTGGGGAAGCAGTGCCGCCCAGATGCCGAGGGCCGAGGAGAGGGCAGAGAACAGCCCGTCTCTTTTCCCAAAGACTTCAAATAACTTTCCCTTCCCCCAGCCCCGCCGTCACTCGCGCTGCCTCCTGAGAATTCCTAGGCCCTACACTGTGCACCTGCCCAGGGTCCCAGGGATGGATCCATCTACTCTGTCTTTGCCTCACTGGTGGCTCTCACCGTCCTCCGTCTGCAGGTGGTCAACTCAGTCACCCCGTCCAGCGGTTTGCACCTTCGGCAGCTGTGCTGGCACTTTGCTGTTTTGCCCCTGACATTCTCTTTGTGCCTGTGATTTTGTGTCATTTCACCCCCTTTCCTGTATTTTGAAGGGACTCTCTGAGCGAGCTGAGGCTGGTCCAAACCGCCAGGTTTATGGAAGTTCCTGTAGCACGTTCTACAGCCTCATCGGTATCTGACCTGTCAGAAACATTTACCGACGTGTCTACCCCACGCCTCCCTAGTTCAATCCAGAGCTCCCGAAGGCCAAGTTCTCCCCTCTCACTCCATCTCCCTGTGTCCCTTGGCACTTGGCGAGGTTGTTACCATTTGTTAAACTGAACCGAACCCTAATGAAACCTCGTGAGCTCCTTTGTCACAGAGCCCCAAAGCCACACGTGATGGACAAAAACAACTCCACTGTCTGTCTTCTGGTGGGCGCATGTTACAGCGCCATTTTCTGCCTTTGGGGGACATCAGGGTATATAGCATTGATCATGACCTTGGAGTGTCATCTTGACCTAATTTTAAACTTCTGAATGTTGGTTTTCACACCTGCAAAATGGGCATAATGGCCACTTTGTGAGTTATTTTGAGGATTAAAGAAGATGTATGTAAGACAGCTCAGCACATACAAGGAACACAACAAATGCTATTTCTTTTCCTGTTATCCCCACTCTGCAAGAAGTGAAAGACCCAGAAATACCAGGTGGCTCCCTGGAAGTGACAGTGGGAACAAGTAAAGTGGGGCTGTGACATCCCAGGCTTCCCGACGTCCCATGGGCTCCTTACAGAAATAGCAGCCCCTCAAGTCAGGTCACTCTAAGGGAACAGCGAGCTGAACACCTTCCCTCCAGAGTAATTTCCTTGGAGATATTTAATAGCCACAGGAGAGGGGGAAAAGTTCAGTCTTAAAGACAATCCCAGTTTATAGCTTTATAGCTCTGGCGATAGTTGAGCACGCTGGGTTGTACAATTTCCTTTACATCTCGCCTATTAAAGATCCATCTCACAACGCTCTGTGCACACTGTGCTGGCGTCTCACCCCCAGAAATGGCCCCAGTGCTCGTTTACAAGCTCATTAACTTATATTTTCCTCATTAAGAGGAGGGGAGGGAAGTATTTGTTCAAACTGAATGGACCAAAGAGAAATTTAAGGACTGTGCTGGAGCCAGAGAAGGGCATGACCTCCCACGGGAGGACGGCATGAGACCTCACAACAATGGCAGTGCTAACAACTGCAGAGCAATGCTAATATTGCCCCTTGAAGTCTTAAAACGTGGTACTGTCATCGGATTCAGCACCCACCAAGATCTGATAAAGGTGCAGGGCAAGTTGTTAGTTCTGTCATGTAAGAGAACAGAGAGTGTCTCAGCTCGTCCGGCAGCTATAACAAACGTCCACAGCCTGGGCATCTCATGAGCAACAGGAATTTACTTCTCACAGTTCTGGAGGCTGTAAGTCCCAGGTCAGGGTTCCAGCAGGGCTGGGCTCTGGCGAGGACCCTCTTCCAGGTTGCAGAGGACCATTTTCTTGTTGCATCTCCGCATGGTGGGAAGGGTGTTGGAGCTCTCTTGGGTCCTTTTTATAAGGGCCTTAATCCCATTCCTGAGGGCCCCACCCTCATGACCTCATCACCTCCAAATATTAATACATCCCATCAGGGGTTAGAATTTCAACATGTGAATTTTAGGGGGACACAAACATTCAGTCCACAACAGAGAGAGAGGGGGATGGAAACAGAGCTAGATTTGGAGTCCAAAACTCTGGGTTGGGTCCTAGCATCTCCACAGGAACGTGAACTTGAGGTCATAAAGTTGCAGGGATTTGAGTCAGGTCTGAAGGTGAATGAGGAGGAGGAGGGCTAGCAGCACTGTTTCCACGCCCATGTCTTCTGCAACCTCCCACGCCATGCTGGCTGCTGCATGATGAGCCATGTGGTCTCAGCGTTGCAGATTGCAAAGCCTGCACATCTGAAAGCACATACAGCATCCTGGTATATTCTTTAAAATTAGCTCTCATGGCCAGCCCTGTGAGTGGGCAAGGTGAGGGGCTGCAACAGCGTGTTGTATTGGGCTTACTGTTGGAATGAACCATGTGGGGAAGGAGGAAAGGCAAGAATCTTACATGACCTGTGAGCTAGGGATGGGTAGTCAATGCTCTGTGTTCATCACCCCACTTCCTCAGCCCCAGCACACAGAAAGGCTGCTCCACATGCTCCCCTGCCTTAGGTAGGGCATCAGGTGTCAGAATCCAGGCCGGGGGAATGTGGGCAGAAGTGATGCAAAACACTTCTGGGTGTGGCTCAAAAGATCTCTCAGGATGATTCAGCCCACAGTGGCCCAGGAAGCCTTGAGCCCTAGCTGGCAGAATTATGTGGCAGAAGGGGCTGCAGCTTGGGGGAGAGCCACTCGGAAGAACCCCTTGCCCTCTCTGGCCTGCAGCAGAAGTGAGACGCTGTCTGCGTGGACCATCAGGATGTGGAGGTTTACTTGTTACTGCAGCATGGCACAGCCTTTCCTGACTCATGCGCAGGGCCACGAGGACATGGATAAAGAAATGCAGAAACCGCCCAGGCAGAGGATCTCATCTACATCAGAGAGGTCCTGCCACTCTGCCAGGTTCTCTGCCACCCAACCCCTTCATCCTCAAGCCACCGTTTCCACGTCAGGTCTTCTGAGAAGTCCCCGAGCCTTCCTGCCCCTCCTCACACACGGAGATGCCACATGTTACCTGAGTCAGTAGCATTTCTTCTCTAACTTTGCAGACTCTTTTCAAATATAATTGTTCAGTTATTTATTTATTTCTCTGGCTTCATTATAAAAACATAAACTTAGTGATGTCGGGGACTCTGTCTCATCCGCATCGTTATTCCTGGTGCCCAGCTAGCGTCAGGTACTAAGCGGATGCTGCACTCTCCCTAGCAGGATGAAGTTAGATCTCAAACCAGAACTACACAGAATATTACTTGCAATAAGCATTTTAAATACACATTTACATGTTTCGTAGGGTATAGTGAAGAAACTGCATATATTTATATGTTGAAGAAATGTTGTTCCTTTGGCGAGGTCAACTGTGTTAAAAGTGTAGGTTACATACAATAAAACGTACCCATTTTAAGTGTACATTTGCATGATTTTTCACAAGTTGACCTGCCTGTGTGGCCACCACCTGAATCATGTTAAAGAACATTTCCTTCAGTCCAGAAAGTTCCCTCCTGCTCCATCCCAGGCAATTGTCCCCACCCAGCCCGGGCAACTACCGCTCTGCTCTCTGTCATTACAGATTAGATTTGTGCTTTTAGAGACTCATAAAAATGGAGTCCTAAAGTACGCATTCCTTCGTGTCCAGATTCTTAAGCTCAGTATAATGCTTCTGAGGTTTATCCATGTATTTATGCATATGTATGTCAGTAGTTAACTCATCTTTATTGTTGAGTAATATTTCCATAATGTGAATATACCATAATTTGTTTATCTATTTATTGTTTTTCCATTTTAATAACAGCTTTATTGAGATATAATTCACATCATAAAATTCACTCATTTAGCATGTAAAATTCAGTGGTTTTGGTATATTTACAGAGTTCTATAACCAACACCACTATCCAATTTTAGAAAATTTTCATCACTCCCAATGAAAACCCTGTACCCATTAACAGTCATTCTCCGTTCTCCCTCCCACGCTCCCTGGCAATCACTGATCTACTTTCCGTCTCTGGCGTGGCCCGTTCTGGAGATTTTATACAATGGCATTATACAGCATGCAGGCTTTTGTGACCGGCTACTTTCACTTAGCGCAGTGAAATCGTTTTCAAGCTTTGTCCGTGTTGTTGCACGTGTCCCTACTTCATTGCTTTATAAAGATGAATAACATTTCGTTGTGTAGGTTTATCACACTCTGTTATCCATTCACTAGTTGATGGACATTTGATTCGGGTTTTTCTCACTTTCTGGCTCTTGTGAATGATGCTCCTATGAACATTTGTGTACAAGTTTTCACGTGAACACTTTTTTTCCCCCAACTCTCTTGAATGCATATGTAGGATTGAAGTTGTTGGATCCAATAGCTCTAGGTTTAACTTTTCGAGGAACTGCCAAACTGTTCCAAAGTGGCTGCATCATTTTGCATTTCTGCCGGCGGCATCTCATGGCTTTCATTTGAATTTCCTGGTGACTAATGACATGGGACATCTTTTCATGTGTTTATTGACCACTTGCACATCATCTTTAGTCAAATGTTTATTCAAATTCTTTTCCGTTTTTAAATTGGCTTATCGGTCTTTTTATTGTTGAGTTGTAAGGGTTTTTATATTAATGTAGTCTGGATACTAGATCCTATCAGATGCATGATTTGCAAAAATTTTCTCACATTCTGAGGGTCGTTTTTCATTTTTCACTATTTGATAGTGTCCTTTGAAGCACAAAAGTTTAAAATTTTGATGAAGTCCTATGTAGGTGTTATTTCCTTTGTTTTTTTGTGCTTATTCATTCACCTCTTGAGGGGCATCTGGGTTGTGTGTAGTTTGGGGCTATCGTGAATAATGCTGCTACGAACACTATGGTCAGAGTTTTTATGTGGGTACATGTGTGCATTTCTCTTTGGTAAATATCTAGGATTGAAATTTCTGGATTGTTTGATAAATATATGTTTAACTTTTAAGAAACTTCCAATGTTTTCCAAGATGGTTGTAGCATTTTGCATTCCGACCAATGGTGTAGAGGAGTCTCCATGGCTCCACATCCTCATCAATACTTCACATTGTCGGTCTCTAAATGTAACCTGCTTTTAATTTGCATTTTCCTGATATGTAGCAATGTTGAGTGTCTTTTCATGAGATTATTGGCCATTTGTATTTCTTCTTCTTCCTCTTTTTCCTCTCCTCCCCCTTCTCCTCTCCTTCATCTCCTTCTTCTCCTCCTCCTCTTCCTCCTTCTTCTTTTTCTTCTAATTCTTCCTTCCTTCCTCATCCTCTCTTCTTCTTCCTCTTCCTCCTCCTCTTCTTCTTGCAAAGCATCTGTTCAACTATTTGGGCCATTTTTGATTGGGCTACTTATCTTCCTAAGCTTAAGAAACTTCATACACCCTGATTACAAGACCTTTGCCAAATATGTATACCATAAAAATTTCCCCCACTCTGTGTCTTGCCTTTTTATTTTCTCAACAATGTCTTTCAAAGTGCAGAAAGTTTGAGCTTCTGCACAGATTGAAGTCCAATTTGCCAATATTTTGCTTCTATAGTGTGTGCTTATTTAGACCCTACCTAGGAAATCTTTGCTTATCCCCAGTTGCTAAAGATTGTATCCTACAATTTTGTTCAGAGGTTTTATAGTTTTAGGTTTTACATCTAGATTTATGATCCATCTGAAGTAAATTTTTGTTTATGGCCTG
Organism: Indri indri; assembly: GCA_004363605.1. Classification (NCBI taxonomy): domain Eukaryota; kingdom Metazoa; phylum Chordata; class Mammalia; order Primates; family Indriidae; genus Indri; species Indri indri. The sequence goes on from RJWJ010004948.1 coordinate 44,326, forward strand.
AAGTTGGGGGTCAAGATTCATTTTTTTCCACACACACACACACACACACACACCTCCAATTGTTCCAGCGCCATTTGTTGAAGATTATTATTTTTTCCATTGAATTACCTTGGCATCTTTGTAAGAATCAATTGAACATGTATGCGTGCCTCTACTTGTAGATTCTCCATGTCATTCAATCTAAATATCTATTGTTACACCAACACCGCACTCTCGATTAGTTTTGATCAAATTAGGTGATATATGTCTCCATTCTTCTTTTTCAAAACTGTCTCTAGTAGTCTAAGTTCACTCAATTTTAATATAAATTTTAGAAAGTTGGGCAATTTTTAAAAGAAAAGGAATTTTTTATTAAGATTGTGTTGAATCTATAGGTCAATTTTGGAATAATTGCTGACTTAACAATATTGAGTCTTTCAGTTCTTAAATATTGTATATCTCTCCATTTATTTAGGTCTTTAATTTCCTTCAACAATGTTTACTTATTCTCAATATATATGTCTGGAACATAGTTTGTTAAATTTATTTCTACATATGTGTTGGTTTTGATTCTATTTTAATTGACATTGCTTTTTTTCCGTTTTTTTAGTATTTAAATTTCTAATTATTGCTAGAATGTAGAAATACCATTGATTTTTGTGGAGTGGCCTTATAGTCTGTGATTTTGCCAAGGTCGTTAACCAGTTTTAGAAGATTCTTAGTGAATTATTTTGGGTTTTCTTCTGTTCACAATTATGTCATTTGCAAATAAAGGTGGTTTTATTTCTTTCTTCCCAATCTGCCTTCTTTCCTTCCCGTTTCTTGCCATCTTGCCCTAGCGTGCACTTCCGGTACATTGTTGAATAGAAGTGGTGGGAGTGGACATTCATGACCCATCTTAGGTGATGATGTTAGTGGTAGGTTTCTTACACTTACCTTTTATCAAGTTGAGAAGGTTACTTCTATTTCTAGTTTGTTGAGGCTTTTTATCATAAATTGCTGCTTAATTTCATTGAAGGCTTTTTCTGCATCTACAAAGAAAATATTTTTCTTTTTCATTCTTATAATATGGTAAATTACATTAATTAATTTTTTATATATTAAAGTCTTTGTGTACCAACTCAAACTTAGATACCTGGAGTAAATCCCATTTGGTCATGGTATATTATCTCTTGTATGCATTGTGATTTGATAGACTAATATTTTCTTAAAGATTTTTGTCTTTGTATTCATGAGGAATATTGTTCTGTAGTTTTCTCTTGGAATGTTGAGGTAATGATGGCCTTGTCAAATGAGATAGAAGTGTTTGCTCCTCCTTTATTTTCTGAATAAGTTCACATGGGATTGGTATTGTTTATTCCTTAAGTATTTGATACAATTCCTAAGTAAAGTCATCTGGGACTGAAATTTTCTCCATGAAGGTTTCATTACAAATTCATTTTCCTTAATAGATATAAGACTACACAGATTTTCTAGTTTTTCTTCTGTCAGTTTTGGTGACTTTTGTCTTGCAAGGAATTTGTTCATTTCACCTAGATTGTCAAAATTATTGTCATAAATTTGTTCATAATATCCCATAATCCTTTTAACACTGATGGGCTCTGCAGTGATGTCCCTCTTCTATTCTTCATGCTGATAATTTGTAGCTGTTCTCTTTCTTTCATGAACAGTCCAGCTAGATGTTTTTAAATGTCATTGGTTTTTACAAAGAAACAGATTTTTGTTTCACTGATTTTTTTGTCATTCTGTTTTCTCCTTGATTTTAATTTGCCTTTTTCTATATTCTATTATTCCCTTTGCTTCCTTCTGATTTATCTTATTGTTTTCCCCCTAGTTTCTTAGTATAGAAACTTAGGTTATTGATGTGAGATTTTTTTCTTTACTAAAATAAGTTTTTAATGCAATAAATTTTCATTTGAGCACTGATCTAATTGTAGCCCTCAAATTTTGTAATGTGGTTATTTTAGTTTTCATTCAATTCAAAACACTTTATAAGTTCTATTGTGAGTTCTCCTTTAAAGGTGTAATTTTAAATTTTAAAATATTTGTGCTTTTTCTGGATATCTGATTATTACTTTATGTCTAATTTCATTCTGTTGTGGCCAGAGAACATATTCTGTATGATTTCAATTTTTAAAAAGTGTTGAGTCTTGTTTCATGGCCAAGCATATGGTGAATCTTGATAAATATTCCCTGTGAGCTTTAAAAGAATCTCTGCTATTCTTGTTGAGTGGAGTGTTCAGTTAGTGTTAATTGGGTCAAGTTGGTTAGTAGCATTCTGTAAGTGTGCTATATCTACACTAACTTTCTATTTGTTCTGTCAGTTACTGAGGGTAGGTGTTGAAATGTTTAAATATAATTGTGGATTATTCCATTTTTCCTCTAAGTTCTATCAATTTTTTCCTTGTATGTTGAGGAACTGTTATTTGGTGCATACCCATTTAGAGTTATTATACCATCTTGACGAATCTCTCTTTATATTACTGTGATATGTCCTCTTTTCCCCTGATGTTTTTTTCTGAAGTCTACTTTTCTGGTAGTAATATAGCCATTCCAGCTTTCTTTTAATTAGACTGTAGATGGCACAGATATTTCCATTTTTCAATCATATGTGTCTTTATATTGAAAGTTGGCTTCTTGTAAGTAGCAGATAGTAGCTTCTTTTAGATAGCAGCTTCTTTTAACCTCGTCTGACAATTTCTGTATTAACTGGAATGTTTTTATCCTTTACATTTAATGTAATTATTTATACAGTTGGATTTAAGTTGATTATCTTGCTATTTTTTTAATGTTTGCCCCTTCTGTTTTTTGTTCCTCTTTCCTCTTTTTCTGCCTTCTTTTATGCTGGGAATCTTCTAGGATTCTGTTTTATATCCACTCTGGGCTTATTAGCTCTACCTTTCTGCTTTTATTCCTGTGCTTGATCTAGTGTTTACAATATATGTGTTAAATTTATCAAAATCTGCCTTCAGATCACCTCATGCCAGTTTGCATTCCATATAAAACTTTGCAGACCTTTCTCCTCCCCTCTCCTTTAAGTCACTATTGTCGTATTAATATATTTCACTTCTACGTATTTTATGACCCCACGTTGCATTAATACTGTCACTTTACACAGTGGATTATCTTTAAATAAATTTTAAAATTAGGAAAAAGAACTTTTATTTACCCATATATTTACAGTTTCCATCCCTCTTCTTTCCCAAGTTTCCATCTGGTGTCATTTTCCTCCTACCCGAAGGATTTCCTGTGGCAATTTTTATAGTGCTGCTCTGCTGGCAATGTACTCTCTCAGCTTTTGTTTGTCTAAAGAGTTTTATGTTGACTTTGTTTTTGAAAGATACTTTCACTGCATATAGAATTCTAGATTGCCAGGGATTTTTTTTTCACACTTGAAACATATCATTCTGTTGTCTTCTAGCTTGCATAAATTATAACAGGAAGTTTATGATTATTTTTATCTTCTATCCTTGTTATATTAAGTCTTTTTCTCTAGCTGACTTTTGAATTCTTCTTTTATTTTGTGTCTTGGTAATGGTCCTGATGCTGGTGGTGATGGTGGTGATGGTGGTGGTTGTGATAATGGTGATGGTGGTGGTGGTGGTGGTGGTGGTGGTGGTGATGATAATGGTAATAGTGGTAGTAATGGTATGTGTTTATTCTGTCTCGATATTAATAAGATGTTTGGATTTGTGAGAATTTTTTTAAAATAAAATTTTAAAAAATTTTGCCATTATTTCTTCCAATATGTTTTCTGTCTTCCTCATCGTATCCCATGTTCTAGAATTGCAGATCCCAGGTGTCAGACCACTCGATGTTACCCCACAAGACACTGGAGCTCTGCTTATTTCATTCTCTCTTTCACTTCAGATGGAATATAGTGCTGTGTCTTCAGATTTACTGGTCTTTTTTCTTTAGTGTCTGGTCTGCTGTTATTTCCATTTGGTGAGATTTTGTTTCAGATATTGATGGTATCGCTCATCTCTAGAGATCCCATTTGATGTTTTTTATATCTTCCATTCCTTTCCTCATTATTTTCATGTTTTACTTTACATCCTTGAGCATAAAAATCATGTTTTATATGCCTTTTAATGTCTTGCTGATAATTCCATTGTTTCTGCTGTTTCCAGGTCTATTTCATTGAACCGATTTTCCTTCTGGAGATAGATCAAAATTTTCTGCTTTTTTGAAGAGTTATTTAAAAAATCGAGTCAAGGCACTGTGAATTTTATGTTCTTGAATGCTGGATTTTGCTGTTTTCCATTAAAGAGTTTTGGATTTTTTCTGGCAGCCAGTTATGTTACCTGTGGGTTATTTTGATCCTTTTAGTTCTTGTTTTTTGACTCTTTGGGGTCAAAACTAGCCTTAATTGAGAGTTAGTTTAGTCCCACTTCTAAGGACCAGGTGGCTCCTCAGGGCACTGTTCTAGATCCCCCGTGTAGTCAACAAGGGGTCTCCATTGCTGCTGGAGGGAACACGAGCTCTGTGTGAGCTCTGGGCTTTGTTTAATTTGCACCTCCCTGCCTGACACATGTAGCCAACTCTAGGGTGCTCCATGCAATTTCTAGAACTTTTCCTATGCATAGCTTGCTCCTCCCTGTAACTGTGCCCTCCAAACTCTAGCTGCCTTGGCCTTGCTGAACTCTAATGTCGTCTACTCAACTTCACAGTTCCTGAGTTCTGTTTGGGCCCCTGCCTGCATTGCAGCCCGGGCAGAGGCAGGAGTCCTGGGTGATGTGCGTCTCTCCCTTTGCCTATTTCCTTCCCCCTGGGGTCACAGTTCCTCACTGCCCAGTGTTCAGTGTCTACAAAGGGTTGTTTCACTTATTTGTGCTGATTTCTAGTTTATTTTCTTAATGACAGGAGATCAGTTCCACACCTGTTACTCCTCAAGACTGCAAGTGAAAAGGGGAGTTTGGTTCTTTGTCACTGATCTTTCGTTTTGCCCCTTGACAATCTGAATGCCCATCACGTCTGGGCCATAATTAGTGAGAGGATCCTGCACTAGGTGGACCAGTCTGTGCTGGTCAGACTCGGGTGTGAGGTTTCCAGATCCCACACCAGCCACACTCTGTGGATCAGTTGGATTGCGTCCCGGTGCCCGAGGAGGCTGGCTGCTGCAAAGTGTGTGGTTTAAGATGAAGCCTCCTACGCCACTGATGGCCACTGGTAAACTTCCTGATCACCCGGAACTGCAAGCATCGGCCCCTGGAAATGAGAGCCTCCCAGTGCAGGGGTGTGAAGCCAGCCGGAAAGTGGGCCCATCCCCACCTGGGCTCAAAATTCCTGTTTGGTTCTCATTGCCTGTGGACTTCCCTGTAGCAGGGCATTCGGGGGGCCTCTTGCCTGCACCCCTCCATCTCCACACTCCAGCTCAGAGAATCTCTTATTCTGGAAAACACATGGTGCTTTCCTGCCTGCATAGCCTTCCCCAACCTCCTCCTCACATAAGGCCTATTTCAGAAGTTTTCTGCTCTATAAATTCCTGATCCCTGCTCCTCAGTTAAAATGATCATATTCCCCCTTAATATCCTCAAAAAAATTTTTTAATTAGCCTTCACTGAGGTTTTGATTCACTAACACTAAGTTCCTACTATGTGGCCCTAAGCATGCTAAGGACATTCATATTTGATGGATCATCGAATATTCACAAAAAGCCTGAGAAGCAGGTTTTACTCCAGGCATTTAGCCAGTAAAGATAAAAGACTCAGAAGGCCAAGTGACTTGTCTCATTTAAATAGCTTTGATACTTATCATCTTCTTCCTGATTTATGGATCCTTGAATACGCATCTATAAGGAGAAAATCCTCAGTCTGTGTGACCTTGGGCAAATTCCTTGAGTTCATTGAACTTCAATTTCTTCTTCTGCAAAACACAGCTGATTTTACACATTTCAGTGTGTTGCAGTGAGGACCAAAAGCGAAGTTATTATTGAACGTCTGAACGGTGGTGGGCGTCCCAGCACACAGTAGGTGCGCACGAGTGCGGTTCCCTTCCTTCCCAGCCCCTCCCCCTGTGTGCTAAGCTCCTCGGCAGAGGGCACAGGGGTGAGAAGACAATGGCTCAATTATCTCTTCTCCTGGCAAACTGTAGAAATGGCCTGAAAATAATAAGGACGCAGATGAATCTGGCGGTACGAGTTGCCCAGACAACCCCACTTTAGAGAAACAGAAGGCAATGCCAGAGTCACTCAGGGTCACGAGGGCCCCTCTTGCTCCCGGGACACAGAAAGAGCTGGAGCTGCCCCCGAGAACGACCTTTACTCGGGTCAGCATGCTCTAAGTGCCCCAGAACGTTGCCTTGATGAGTGACCCTGGCAGCACGGCCAGTGGACTGCAGTGTTGCCGTTTTAGGAAGGAGTCAGTGGAGGTCTGAATCTGGGTGACTTTCCCAAGGTCACAGAGCCAGATGTGTCAGAGCCAGGCCTGCGTGGCTTGTCTTCCACTTGCGCTGCTGTGCCTAAGGTGTTCCCTCGGAGGAGCCAGTCGTCTGCCATCCCTGTGGCCGGGAACTTGCCTTCTGGACCACACGGGCTCCATCCAGCTCCATCCCCACGCGGGGTGCCAGGGACAGGCTTCACGTTTACTGCACACCTCTGGGCTGCCATGTTCATCCCTGTAACGACCAGGTGGGGTAGTTGTTGGTACCGCACCCATTTTTCAGACAAGAAGACAGGGTCATGGTGGTCAGGAGCTTGCTCGCAGTGTCACGGCCAGTGTAGACCAGGTCTGGACTCCCGCCCCCCCTGCCTGGGAGAGGCCGTGCGGTGCGGTGATTGTGCCCCCAGACTCCGAGGCCCGGGTTCGAGCCCTGGCACTGCTACTCCAGCTCCGTGACCTTGAGCAAGCAATTACATTTCTCCACGCTTTGTCTCCCGATCGGTAAATGCAGCTGCCGAGAGTTCCCACTTCATAAGGTTATTGTGAAATTTAGACAGGTGCATAATACATGTAGTTTTCAGAGACGAGCACGTAGCCAGCGCCTCCATAAATGTCAGCTTTGAGGATTTTCCAGCCAGGCCCGGGCTGAGTGATCAGTGGGAGCCCGAGCCTGCCGCGGGGCGTGAGATTGCAGGAGTGGAACGAGGCCGTTTATCTCTGAGCTCAGCTGGATCAGCTCGTGCGGCCCGTGGGCCCTTTGCACTTGGGTGGAAAGCGGGGTCCTCCCTGGAGCACGGTCCCCCGGTGATGACTTGAACTCGAGCAGGGCAGAGGGAGCTGCTCTGAAGTGCACAGCGCGTGGGCGCCGCTCTCGCTCACCCGGCCTCCGCCCGGCCTTGCCAGCCGCCTTCCCGCAAGCCTCCAGGGGGCTGCTGAGTCCTGCGGTGGCAGTGGCCCCTGCCTGGCTGGTGCCTGCATCACTGCACCCTCGACTCTCAAGCTGTGTTTCAGGGTGAGGGTCTCCTGTGGCACTGCTGGCATTCCGGGTGGCACAGTCCTCCTGTGCCAGGGAGCGTCCGGCACACTGCAGGACACGTGGTGTGTTGCTTGTCTGATGCTGTGTGATGAATTACCACACATTCGGCAGCTAAAACTACACATGTGTACTGTTACACAGTGTCAGGGGTCAGGGAGGAGCTCAGGTGTGGCCTGGCTGGGCGGGTTCTCATCCGGATGCCAGGTGGGGATGAGCCACTTCCAGGCCCACTCGGGACATTGGTGGGACTCGTTCCCTTACAGTTGTGTGGCCCCGGCTTCTCGCTGAGTGCCATCTAGGGGTCAGCCCTGTTCCTAAAGGTCACCTGCCATTCTAGAAGATGCTCATAGCCCCTTGCCACCTGGGCTTTTCTCACCTGGCTGCCGCCTCCCCCAGGCCACAGGGGCTAGCGGGTGGGCCCTACAGGAGGCAGCATCAGCCCAGGAGTGACGCCTCCACATCCACTAAGCTGGACAGTTAGAAGCAAGTCACTGCTTCTGCCCACACCCACATGGAGCTCAGCTCACAAAGGCACAGGCGCTGTGACGCAGAGAGCACGGGGTGCAGGGGGAGGACACATCACAGCCTGCCGCCCTGGACTGCTGGCAGCGCCCCCAGCCACTGGGACAACCAAAAGGTGCCCTCGGGTGATGACCTTTTGCCCACAAGCCTTGTCTGTCTGAGGCTCATCTGTCCTCTATTTCGTCACCCTCAGGAGTCCATCTACAGCCTCCTAAACCGAAGTCCCCTCTTTCTTCCAGGAACGCCTATGGCCGGCAGCAGTGCTGTTCCTTTGACCCTGGGAACAAGGTCAGGTCTGGGCCCAGCAGGGAAGGGGTGGGGGGCGAGGGCTGCACAGGCAGGACAGAGCCAAGGCGCCTGGAAACCTGTCAGGATATTCCCGCGCCAGGGAGCCGGGGAGACTATTGCTATTGTGGGTGCTCGTGTTGTGGGCTTTCCAAACCACGGCCTCCTTAAGGAAGAGGTCTTCCCATCTTGGGAAACCACTTAACTGCCTGTGATAATAATTGCTAACATTCATCCAGGACTCCTTATGTGCCAGGTACTGTAAGATGTGCTTTGCATACATAATTGCATTTTAATCCTCACAACAATGACTAAGAGATTTTAATAAATTTCCAGAAGGCAGAAAGCAGAGGGTGTGGGTGAGCTGACCTATAAAACAGGAGGAAGCTGTAACTCAGAGCCTGGACTCGGGCCACAGCTGAGACTCCGGCCTCTAGGATGCTGGGGAGGCAGAGGGCGTGGGCAGCGCAGGGTGAGCAGCTGGGCTGAACATGCGGGTCTTTGCAGAGCTGTGCCTGAGACAACCCCAGCAGGCAGTCCCCAGCCTCCCTGACCCATGGGATCAGAATGCAGGGAGAGGCGCCCACGTGGGGCCACGGTCCAGGCAGCTTGTCATGGGCGCCATGGTGTTACCCCTTCGGGAAAGCCAGGGCTGGGCTGTGTTACACGAAAGATCAGGGTTTGTCCCCTGATGAGTAACAAACGACTCTCCACGAGGACACAGGTCTTGATCAGTAGGAGTTTTCATCACTTGCAGAAAGTGAGGAGTGCCCTGGAATATTCTCCCCAAGGGAAAGTGGCCTGGGCTGGCAGAGAAGGAGGAAGATGTGTCGTCATCACCCCCATACAGGGGCATAGTTTCCCTCCCAGATGTGTGGTGAGTTGGTCATGCTTGCGCACAGGTTGCCTGTCGTGGTGACAAAGCTATGGCTTCTCCTGGGGTGGTAATGAGGAGCTGCCCTTGAGGCCGCCAGGGTTTGCTGGGGCCGGTTTCCAGCTGTGTGGCCAGGGCCTCTAAACAAAGGCTGCAGCGCAGTCCATTGCTCAGGTTGGTTGAATTCCCATAATCCCTGGAGACCGTCCTGTCCCACCCCTAGCTGGACCCCAGAGTGACACCCTTCCATTCTCACTGGGGGTCCGAGTCCCTCACTCTAAGGAGGATCTTGCAGCAGCCACATTTCTCTCCCCACACAAAGCCCAAAGCCAGAACCATGAGCCGGGGCAGAGGCTAAGCCAAGAAGCAAGTCCTGCTAACCAAGGACGGGGCAGCGCCCACCAGTGTCCTCGTCTGGGCCAGGCCAGACACCAGGCCCTCCAGGCACATGAGACCAGCAGCATGAATGAGAAAAGTGAGGACAAGTGCACTGGAAAAAGCTAAGACCAGGGGAAACAGAGCAAATCGAGTGAAAACTGCTCTAAAAATATCCCAATTAACTCACACAGAGATAGTTGAGAGGATGTGATACTGAGGACTGATCTCCAACCTTTTGTCTCTCTCGCCCTAATTCCTTTCTAAGAGGCCTGGTGAGTCACGCCTTACAAACGATACAATCTCATTAAGTGGGTTTTTATTAACCCGGAATAACGTGGCTCACTTTCCAACCTGACTGGTGTAGCGTCACAGGGCACGGCAGACCCCCTTCTCTTCACTCAGGCGTCCCCTTCCGCTGACTCCCGGTCTTCAGACAAAGCCTGACTCTTCTAGCCAGTTGCCAACCACAGAATCCGCAAACCCACCCATGACCTGTACGCCCTGCTTTGAGATGTCTGGCCTTCCTGGGCAGAACCAATGTAAACCTTCCACGTACTGATTTATGGTTTTACCTGCAATTCCTGTCTCCATGAATGTGTAAAACCAAACTGTGACCTGGTCACCTCAGGCTCATCTTCTCAAGACCTCTTGGGACTCTGTTCCCCAAGTAGCGGTCACACATACCCGGCTCAGAATAAACCTCCTTAAATTATTTTACAAGAGTTTGGGTTTTTTCCGTGGGCAATATCCATAAAATAAAAAGCAGCAGGGAACACAGATAACCAAAATAAGCACTTAGAATCTGAAAGATGTTTGCACCGTCTGTAAAAACACCAGGAGGACGAGAAAATAGACTTTAGTAAATCTCCGGGTGCATCCAGCAAAAAGACAAAGATTGGATTTACAAGCAATAGATAAGGCACACAGAAGCAGTCACCAGGAGGCCACATCCGGAAACAAAGCCCAGGAAATGGAGGGGAGGGATGATCAAATAAATAACAAGAGAATTTCTGAGCACTGAATAAAAACACAAACGTTAAAACTGAAAGGGCCTCCTACAAGTACCAAGCAGGAAAAATAAAAAAAGATTCACAGTAAGGCAAATTATCATAAAATTGCATAACGCCTAAGATTAAAAACAACAATAACAATTCTAAAAACATTCAGAGAGAGGGGAAAAAAGTCACTACAAAGAAATAAAATATAAACTGGCATCTTCCTTTTTACTAGCAATTGTTAAAAAAAAAATTTAAAAAATGGACACGTGCCCTTAACATTCCGATGGAATTCTATCCACAGCCAAACTAGTCATCAATTGCAAATAATAAAGACATTTTCAGACACTCAAGGTCAATCTTTCATTTGGCTTCTCTGAAGAAGTGACTTGAGGATATGCTCCAAGAAAATGAGGGAGTGATTAAAAACCAAAAAAATGAAAGAGGACAGGGAATCTGCCAGAACAGGAGGGTTAGTGGCCCACTGCTGCTGGAGCAGCTGGCTGGGGGCTCCAGGGGAGAGGGGACCAGAGGCAATGCAGGTTGAGACCCAGGGTCTGCAGGAAGAACTCAGGCTACCAGAAAGGCAAGCAATGCAAGACAAAAGAAAGGCAATTATGAACCCATGAAAACCACGCAAAACGAACGTAAGTGAAGTTTGCCAGAAAAAGGCAAACCAGTATGCGATGGAGCAAGAGAGACGCGTCCTTGAGGGTCTGAACTTTCTGTCAGCTAGCTCAAGAGTGATGAACCTGTGCTCACAGAGAAGAAAGCATATCTCAGCATCTCCTGAAGACACAGCCCTCGTCTTCCTCCCTTTCAGCATGCCCGTGTCTTGATGACGTACTTCTTGGATTTTGGTTTTCAACTCTTAAAGGCAACCAACAAAGCAAGCATAGAAAACTTGGTTTTGGTGGCAAAACGGAATGCAAATGTCAATGACCTTGATAATGCAAAAGTAAAATGGAGCTATAAATATGAGATGTGAAACAGGAAGAAAAGTAAAGAGAAGAGGGGAGAGCTATTATCTTTAGCAAGTGAGGAGTCAGGGGAACCTGTTGAAAGTGGACAGGCCAGGAAAGAAGGAGGTTCGAGTGTGGGGCTTACAGTTACAGACACGGCGAGGAACAGCCCTGGGCTGACATGAATACCAAGTATCAGGAGCGGGCAGAGACAAGAAGAGGAAAATAATGGATTGAAGTTAATCCTCTTGTCTTTATTGGATTAATTATGTAATAAATTATTTATTAATTTTAATAAAGGCAGTAGATATTGCCTAAAGGTAGCCAGTAAGGAATTGTAACAGAGGAAATAAAAACATACACTTTTAGGAGAGATTTCCTCTCGAAGGAGTACTGCAGGCGACAAAGTTTCAGGAGGGGACATACTAATGTTTTAAGGCATTTTAATTACACCCTCTAGGCGTCCCTCAGTATCCAGGGGCATTGGTCCTGGGACCCCACAGCTGCCCAAACCCACAGATGCTCAAATCCCTGATACGGGTGTAGTATTTGCATATAATCTATGCATGTCCTCCTGCGCACTATAAATCATCTCTACATTATAATGCCTAATACGGTGCCTCCCACCCAATACAATGTAAATGTTATGTAAATAGAAGTTGTTATACTGTACTTTTTTGTTCATATTAGTTTTGTTGTCGTATTGTTATTTTATTTTTCAAGTATTTTCTATCCGCTGTTGGCTGAACCCAAGGATGCAGAACCCACGGATACGGAGAGCTGACTGTTATTTGATTAATTCAAAAAGATCAATTTAAATGATAGTTCATAATAATAAAAGGAGAACCCATGAACTTATTACTTGACTTAACAGCTAGAACACTTCTGTGTTAATCAGAGCTGGACAGTGGCCAAAATAATCGCCCCCCACCCAGCCCCCGATCCCAGCAGCTGAGCACCGGACAGTTGACTCTGTGCTCACAGGACTGTCACGGGCAGTGGGAGGGGTGGGGACAGGATTCTTCAAGCCCAGCCTGCTTCTCTATCATGGCCGCGCTGTGTTCTGGGGCCTTCACGTCCTTCCTGGAGCTCTTGCAGCAGGTGACAGAGTAGAGAAAGAACATAGAAGATGACGAGCAAGTTTTTTAGGGCCGTGCCTGGAAGTGGGGCATGTCACCCACATTAACCTTTCACGAGGCACGTGGCCACCTAAACTGCAAGGGAGGCTGGGAAGTGTGGTCCAGGCTTGTGGCCCGCAGTAAGGGGCACAGACAGGTGAGCTTCCCCCATCCTCGGCCTCCTCCAGGTGCACTTGCTCTCTCGTACTGTGGGTTCATCGTTACCTTGCTGGGAATGGTCATATCATGGTCATATCACATGTGTTTAGGTCCCCACATGCAATACTGTGCAGCACTTCTTGGTTTTGAGCTTTATAGAAATGGGAACGTGCAAAGTCAGAGCATGAGGATTCCTCTGAGATTTGCTTCTTTATTCAGTATGGTGGTTAGAAGATTCATTCATGATGTCATGTGCAGCGGTGGCTCACTCAGGTCATCAAAGAACAATATCCCACCATGTGAACATAGCAGAGTTTGTTCATGTTTTCTACTGTTGATGAATATTAGGTTTCTATCGCTAAATCATCTTTGCAACTTGGATGTGATGCGTCGTCACTGTACCTCGGACGTGATATATTATCTTTTAAAAATAGGTGCCACTGAACATGATGTTATTGTGTAAAAATATGAAGCTCAGGTCTCCTGCAGGCCTGAGGGAACAAAGCCAGGACAAAAGCCCACAATCTGACGATGACAGTTTGGAAAGATGAGAAAACTTGCATCCTCAGTCAGTGTCTGAATCATTAACTTAATTAACCCTGGAATGATTCTATCTCTTGACATAAGAGATAAAACCCATGCTTTAGCCACTGTGAGATGGATCTTCTGTTACTTGCAGTTGCCACACGCATTCTGAAGCCATTATCTTCCATAAATAGTGCAAGCTGTATTTGCCAGTGTAGACAGATATGAATGTGTGTTGTTGAGTGAAGAAAAGGAATGCAGAACAGAATGTGCTACGAAATGCCATCTAGTGTAACCACCAGTGTGGGTTAACTGCTGTCACAAAACAACCGATTCTCATTAAATTGATTTCTCGTTGACGTGAACTGTTCACATAGCTGTTCAGAGGGTGACGTCCACCACACGGCAGACCCAGGCTCCTCCTGTCTGTGTCCCCTCTCTGCTCTAGGATCTCAGAGTCCTCCCCATTCAGCCAGAGGGCAGGTAACAGAGGGTGACACCTCCCACGGGACGTGTGACGGGCCAGAACTGTCAGAGGCACACAGCACTCTCACTCGTACTCCGCTGGCAAATGCGGTCACATGGCCACTGTTAAAGAAAAAATTCTTCAATGATACTTACTAGAGCACGGCAAGGAAGACTGCATTCGGGAGCCCTGCCGAGGGAATGGGGACCCCTGCCATGCGGTCTTGCTGTGGGGAGGAGACATTGGGCTCCACTCTGAACACAGCCTGGGCAGGTGGGGATTTACAGCCAGGCACAGGGTGGGGGTCAGTGGATGGACAGCGACCAAGAGAAAACATAAGAGTCAGGAGGATTCTGACCAAACCGACCTAACAGGACTCTGGCTGCAGACAGGCCAGGGAGCTCAGACGTCCCGCGGGGTGTGATGGAGGATGGGGAGCTGGTCAGAGGTGGAGGCTGATTAGCTGTCAAGGGTAGGGTCTTGCTAAACTGACTCAGTGGAGCTCTTCCCTAAAACGGGGTTTTTCAAGGAAGTGCACAGATGGGCTCAGGAGAAGGTTCAGGAGCCCCGCTGCAGTTTGGTCAAGGAAGGCATCTTCGTGCCACGCAAGGGAGGCTGTGTTCCCAGGGAGAAGAGCAGCAGGTGGACGTGGAGGGGCCTGGCCAGTGTCGGCGACACACACCTGCGGACGTGCACATCCGTGGAAAGCTGGTTGCCTCTTGGTGTCTGGCGGATGCCTGGGGGCCCGTCCGTTCTTATTTCCCCCTACACTGTTTGTTTTCAGTGAGTTTCATATGAATTTTAGAATCAAAACACGGGAAAATGAAAAGGTTCTAACTGGGTGAAGGAAATAGCAGTTCCATGCTCCCACGTGGGAGCGGGCTGGCAGCTTCCCACACCTGCCGGTCTCATCCACGCCGCCGCCTGCCCTCCGTGTATCGTCCCCCCACGCTCCAGGTGTGGAAGACAAGGCCCTATGAGCAAACCGACTTTCCTCAAGCCACAGGGCAAATCCTGGCCCCAGCTGGAAAGCTCACTCTCCTGAGATGGCCGGGGAGCCTGCAGTGTAGACAGGGAGTGAGAGTTAAGCGAAGAACTCAGGATTGATTTTAAAACAAAACAAAAATTTGCACCTTTTCAGGTTTACAGTTACATATAGTTAAAGAATTCTAGGAATGCTTATAGTAAAGTTGTAGGGATAGGTTGAAAATGTTGATTGCATGGTGCAATGGGCTGAATCGTGCCCCCTCAAATTCCTACGTGGAAGTTCTAACCCCCGGGATCCCACATTGTGACTGTATTTAGAGACAGAGTCTTTAAATAATTAAGGTGAAATGAGGTCATTAGGGTGGGCCCTAACCCAATCTGCCTGAAGTCCTTACAAGAAGAGATCAGGACACATATGCACAAAGGGACGACCGTGTGAGGACACAAGGAGACGGCCACCCTCTACATGCCAAGGAGAGAGGCCTTGGGGGGAAGCCAACCCTGCCACACCTTGATCGCAGATGTGCAGCCTCCAGAACTGTAAGAAAATGAATTTCTGTTGTTCAAGTCTGTGGTCCTCAACCCCCAGGCCGCGGACTGGTATCCGTCCGTGGCCTGTTGGGGACCAGGCCACACAGCAGGAGGTGAGCGGCAGGTGAGGGAGCGAAGCTCCATCTGTATTTATAGCTGCTTCCCATCACTCCCGTCACCGCCTGAGCTCCGCCTCCTGTCAGATCTGCGGGGGCATCTGACTCTCATAGGAACATGGACCCTACTGCCAACTGCGCGTGCAAGGGATCTAGGTTGTGTGCTCCTTATGAGAATCTAATGCCTGATGGTCTGAGGCGGAGCTGAGGCGGTGATGCTAGCACCGGGGAGCAGCTGCAAATACCGATTCTCCTTAGCAGAGAGGTCTGACTACACAGTAAAGGTAACACACTTGCATCATCCTGAAACCATCCCCCCCACCCTGCAACCCCCATCTGTGGAAAAATTGTCTTCCATGAAACCCGTCTGGTCCCTGGTGCCAAAAAGGTTGGGGACCACTGGTTTAAGCCACGCAGGCTGTGGCACTTTGTGATGGTGGCCCCGGCAAGCTAACACATGTGGCTTGGAGAATGAGTGGATCCCAGGCATCTCCAGGATCAGGGAAATCTAAAATCTTGGGAAGTTGGAGGACAGGTGGGCAGGAAATACATTCTAATAAATGTATGTTCTGATCTCGTGTATTGTCTTTGGGATTTTATTTCAAAGATGGAATTCGAAACACATGTAGGAGGTTTAATGAATTGAAAATGTCCGCCTCGAGGCTTTTCCAAAGGGGAAAAAAACAACTGAACTAAAATTAGAAGGGAAAGAGTTTGTGCTACTGGGGAAACGTTATAAAGACAGACATTAAACTCACAATCCCCAAAGGTTGGCCAGACCAGAACCCGGCACCCTTGCTGTTATTTGTCCATTCGGCCAGCGTGGTCCTGCCCACCACGGGATCGTCACCTCCGTGCAGGCTCATGTCCAACCAGAACACCAAACTCAAGAAAAATCGCAAATTACCTGTGCCTGTAACTACGTTAAAATTCAAACTTCATTACTCAAATGATAGTTTAAACACAATTAAAAGCAAACAAGAAACTGGGGAAACGTTTCACAACATATGTTTAGACAAAGGGTCAATGAGCTAACAACACAAAAATAGTGTCACAAATGAGCAATCAAAATATGGTCATAGATCACGAACCAGAAAGTCAGAAAAGAAGTTGTACAATTGGTTAGTACACAAATGAAAAATACGTATGATTTCATTAATAATGGCAGACCTATACATTTGAACATTCAGATTTCCATGCAACCATTTGCAAATATAAAAACACCACGGTAAGTGTGTGGGTGAGCTGACCGGCCCAGGATGTGTCGAGGGGGTGGAAATTGCATCAGCTTTTCTGAAGGGGATGGAACAATAGGTGACAACCCTCCTGAAAATGTGCCTACTGTTCATCCCACGATGCCTCTGAGGAGTTTATCCCGAAGAAATAGCTGAGGCTGTGTATACAAATGTGTGCTCAGCAACAAGGGCTGCAGTGACAGTCACTTGCTCACCCACCTGTCACTCACTCAGGAAACACGGAAAGCTCCCACGGGTGCTCAGAACCGTGCTGAACACCAGAAACAAAGTGAGGGACAAAAATTGGAGAGTCCCTGTCCTGCGGGGTCTGGGCCTGGTGGGGCAGGCGGACATCGGACCAGTCATTGCCACCTTGAATACAAGTTACTTGTGGGGGGTGTCTGTGGCGGGCGCAGGGGGGAGGGGGTGCTATGGCGAGATGTGCCAATCCAATGTGGGCAGAGCATGTCTGGGGTGCTGCCTGTGTGCCTGGTAGGCTGGTGCAGGGGGGCCACAGGCGTAGCCAGGCAGACCTGGCAGAGGCCCATCATGTCCAGAATGAGAGTCTTCATTGCTTGAGCAACAGGACGCCTGAGGGTCCGGTGCCTGCTGGGAGGGGCCCAGCAGAGCAGGAGACAGAGGCTTAGGGGTTACGAGGCAAGCCTGGGAGCAAGCCAAGAGGACGGCTGGGCCGAGGGAGAAGGTGAGGACCCAGAGAATGGACCTGTCTGCGGAAGACCCGGGAAATTCAGTGAGCAGGGTGTCCGTGACATAGGAGAGTGACCGTGGCCTGTCGCTGACAAACGCTGGAGAGATAAACAGCTGTGTGCGTGTGCCAGAAGGGTCCTGTTTTTGAAATATGTGAGAGGAGAGGGAAGTCAGGAAGAGGGTGGAGAGAAAGAAGAAAACACCCCCGAAGTTAACAGCGTTTACCGCGTGCTGTGTAATTATGGGTGATTTTTCCCTCCATTGTTTGTTTCCCGAGTGTTCTGCATCGAACAAATATCGACTTTGTGATTTTAAAAAAATGTATTATGAAAAAGATAAAAGCAACTCACAAAGCCTCCTTGTTCTCGTTTTGCTGGGTCCAAATGCTGGGCTGTCTGGGGCTCCTGGGGTGAGCAGGCTTCACACACCTGTCCTGTAGATGTGCAGACCTGGGAGGGACTCCACTCGCGGAGGATGCTGACCTGCCCACCCGCCCGCAGCTGTGAGCTCTCCATGTGCTCAGGCTGGGCTGGGTACAGGACCCCAGCAGGGAAGAGACATGGGCCTTCCTGGACACCCTGGAGCAGGTGAAACAGAGTGTGTGTTCAGCCTCACATCCCATAAACAGATCAGGAAGATTCCATGTCGGGCAGTATGCCCTGTGCCCAGGACCAATCGTGTGTGCACACGTGTGCACACACACAAACACACACACGCTCACACCGGGCACCCAGGCACCCAGAGCTAGGCAGTGTCCACACACACGCACATGCTTGCACAGGGCCTTACACACATGCGCACACACTCACACCTGGCATCCTGGCACCCAGGTCCAGGCATGCTGAGGAACTGAGTCTTCTGGTGAGACAAGCAAGTCCCTCCTCCCTCCTTACAAGCTGTGTGAGCTTGAGCAAGTTATCCAACCTCTCTGTACTGCAGTTTCCTTATCAGTAAAATGGGCAGAAAAATTGCCCCTAAGTCAGATGGTTGTTGAGAATTAAATCAATTAACACTTGCCAAGTGCTCAGAGAGGCACCTGGCTATGTGAGCCTCTGCCTTGAGGGTGGTGGGGGCAACAGAGGACAGGTCTGGGCAGCCCTACGGTGCCAGCCTTGGTCCTGGAAGAGGTGAAGTGACCACAGCCCTGGAATCCAGCAGGGAAGCTTTGAATAACACAGGCAGGGACCGCGAGGCTGCCCTGAGTCATGGGAATGGGGCGGCGGGGCACAGAGGCAGAGAAGCAGCCTGGCCCGGAGCAGCTGGCATGGCACAGGCGGGTCATGGAGCCGCAGAGGCAGGAGGTAGGAGGAGAAGAGAGGGAGGCAGAGGACAGAAGCCTGGGGACACTGTCATCATGTGCCAAGCCGGAGGCAGAGGGCCACGGTGGAGGAAGGTTTGCACAACACAAAAGAGACGTGCTTGTGGCCAAGAAGCCAAGCATCTGGGGGCGGTGGATGCCTGCGGCCAGGGTGGTTGAGTGTGGGCGCAGATGCCTGAGAGGAGGCCGTGGATCGGCAGCCACAGGGCCGGCTGCCCTCTGAGGGGGCTTCCGACGGAGTGAGGAGGGCCCGGATTGCAAGGAGACGAGGGCGGGAGGAAGAAGGAGGTTGAGGTCTCCTGCGTTTCTGGCATTTTGGGAACAAGCCGTGGACAGACATGGCCCGTGATGAAAGGACGGCAACAATGACAAAGTCTCAGCGGCGCTGCCCCCTGCCCTGCTGGCGTGGGGCTGCCACGTCAGAAAGCGAGGTGAGGGACGTGCCTGTGGCGTGGGCTCATCTCTGTGGAAGACACCTGTGGGGGTGTGGCCGGGGGAGGTGTGAGGTCCCGGCCAGCTGCTGGCCCAGGTCCCCTCAGGACGGCAGGGCAGGGGCCAGAAAAGGGCTGTGGAGGGCCTCGAACTCCTGCTGTGCACGTCCGTGGACGGCGCTTTGTCCTACCAGACAGCGTTTCCTTTCCAAAGTAGACACTAACAGATTTTAAGACCTGCTGCAGCAGGTGGTGGGTGCAGGTGAGCCGGTGGCCGGGGGGCGTCAGAGAGCACGTTGCCAGAGCTCCTGCGTTCTCTGGGAAGAGGAGCAAAGTTATTGGCTGCAAGTCTCAATGGGAAGTTTCCGAAATTTTGGCATTATGTAGGGATTTCGAATCGCCACTCTGGACAGGAAAGAGGGGCCTGGGGGGACAGTGAGGGTGCAGGGGTCTGTGGGGGTGGAAGGCACACCGCAGCTGTGGGTGCTCTCGTGGCGGCGGCAGCAGCCGGGGGAGGTGTGGAGAAGGAGGCCACTGGCCAGGCGGGTGTGGCTTTTCCCTGCAAGTGCTCCGGAAGGCTGGGTGGCAGGGAGGTGATGCCCCAGGTCGGGCTGTGGGGGAGCGTGTGGGCCCAGCACAGGTGGGGCAGAACACCCAGATGCTGGTGGGCCTGGCTGAGAAGGGCCGAGAAACAGGAAGTGTCATGAGGCCCAAGCCCTGGTGGGTGACGGGGCCAGAGCTGAGGGCTGGGGGCAGAGCATGGCCTTTGCCATGCGAGGTTTCAGAGGTCCTGGGGCGAGGAGAAATGGGGGCAGGCAAAGACCCTGCTGGTTAAACTCTAAAGTTACATGCAGTGCTGGCTTGGGGTGGGAGGGGACAGCTGGGCACAGGAGGCGGGGGTTGAAGGCCCTGACGATTTCTTTGCCATGGAGAGCTCCGTAGGCAGAGCGGAAAGGTTGGGGGGCAGGTGCACCTGGGAAAGGACACAGCACAGCATGACAGCGAGGGTCCTGGGGAGCAGGGGGCTGAGCTTCTGGTGGTCACCCTCGGGACAGTGGGGGGAGGCAGGAGCCCTGGGGCATCGAGGGTAGGGATTCTAGTGGGTGAGCTGCTGGCCCTGAGGGGTGGGGGTGCAATGTTGACGGAAATCCCGGTTGGGGTCAGTCTGCAGGAGGAGGGCTTGGATGCTACACCTGGGAGCACGGGCACTGCGTGTCGACCCTGCAGAAACGCGCGGCAGCATCCTGTTCAAAGAAGATCGTGATGGTGGCGGGAGGAGGGCTGGCACAGTGAGACTGGCATCAGGGCGCTGCCGAGGGCTGTGGCTGGGAGGACAGAGAGCAGGGTCGGCTCCAAGGGCCGAGTCCCTGGCTGGCTGGCTGGCTGCAAACGCCGAAGGGCTGTGTGCAGGAGGGGATGAGTCTGCGAAGAAGGTGGATCCGCCGGATGACAGGTGCAGATGATACTTAGCAGCAAACGAGACGTTAAGCACGTGATTAGGAGGTGTGCAGCTGTGGCTGCCGAGGAGCACAGCAAAGGCATGAGGACACTAGACAGCCGGGTTCACAGTCAGCTCGCAAGGGAGCTGCGTCCAGGGCCGGCAGCGTTCTGGAGGCGGGAAAGAAAGGCCTGGTGGAGTTGGACAGAGGGTGTTAATCCGCCTCCAGCCTCTGACCATGGCCATGGGACTCAGTGTGTTCGTTTTCTTTGTCTATAAAATGGGGCTATTAATAGTGCATACATCAAAGGGTAGTTGTGAGGACTAAATGGGATGGAGAATGGTAAACATTCAGCATATTGCCTGGCCCCAGTGCTCAATGAGTGCTGTTGTCATTATTAATACCACCGTCATTGTCATACCCATCATGGTCATTATTACCATTACTATCATCATCATCACCATCAACTCCAACACTATCATCAATATCACCACCACCATCACGAGCATCACCAATAACATTACTATCACCATCATCACCATCACCATCACCACCATCACCGCCATCACCATCACCACCATTACCACCACCATCACCACCACCACCATCACTACCACCACCACCGTCACCACCACCACCGTCATCATCATCTTTACCACCATCACTAGCATCACCATCACCAATACCATCATCACCACCACCACCGACATCAACACCGTTACTATCACCACCATCACCACTAACACCCTTACTATCATCACCATCACCACCATCGACACCACCTCTATATCACAGCCATCATGATTATCATTGACCATCATCATTGTCATGGTCATCATCATCACCACAACATCTGTAGTTGTTTTCAAGACCGGGAGTTAGAGATCCCCAGGTCTTCTAGAAAAAACTGCACACAGAGACATGTTGCACTTTAAACCACTCCGTGCTGAGGGAAAAAGGACTAGAGGAGCTATATGATTTGTGCATTGTCACAAAGCTTTAGTGTGGCATTAGCTGTGAAAGGCAAAGGTGGCTCCCAGACATTGCGCCATGGCACACCCCGCCTATTATGTGACCTCTCTCCTCTGCAGCTGTTTATCTCCATAAGCAAAATCAGGAACGAAACAGACCCTGCAAAGCCTTCCCTTCCTTCACTACCGTAACATGTTTACTGGTAAATATGCAGTCCTGGAGAGACATGCTGGAGACATGCTGTAGGATCCTGCCCTGGAAGTGCTCACAGTGCAGCCAGGAAAACAGACAGGGGCAGGGCGAGCTCCACCACGCGGGAGGATGCACGTGGAGAGGGAGCAGGACGCGGTGCGAGGAGGCAGGGGAGCAGCGACCCTCTTCTTAGGGGCGGAGGCTCAGGAGGTTGTGCAGGGCAGAGGCTCTGAGGTGTTGACACCCCAGGATTCTGGATCAGCTGAAGGGAAGGATGCGGATCCACGTGGAGAGCCCAGGAGGAGGCAGCCCTCGAGTTGCAGGAAGGATGCTGGAGTGGTTTGGAGAAGGCAGGGCCATTCCAGAGGTCTTGGTCGGGCCAAGATGTTGGCGGGAGATGAGAAGGAGCCCAGTGCATGCCTCGGACACTGGGGAGACAGGGAGTGGGAAGCTGGCCTCAGGACTCTGGAAGATGGACTTGGCCTCATCAGGGGCAGACTGCACCCCTTAGAAGTGACCTTGCTGCCACTTCTCACTGCTCAGTCTTGAGGACCAGGTGTGGACCACTCGAGAGCAAGCTGCTCCTTCCTGCCTGCCTCCCTCCTGCCCCCCGGCCAGATCCCACCCTCACCACAGTCACTCAGCCTTCACTGAGGTCTGCTCTGAAGCTCTGTTAGGTGTTTGGGCTTCACAGATGTGTTCAGCCGTCTCCTCTGCAAACCCCGCCACGATCACCACTGCCCGGGTCCAGCTCCTGCCTTCGCTCCATGGCCAGGGGATTTCGGCCTCCTGTCCTCTTGCCTGCACAGAGCATGACTCAGTTATCTGCGGACTTCCTTTGTGGGGTACTCTGTGTACCACTTGCTGTCTGCAGCTCAGTGTCTGCAATTCCAACAAACACTTACTGAGCCCTCGCTACTTGCCAGGGAACTTTCTGGAGGCTTTCAGAGCTATTGATTCATTTCTCCTTGAAACCGTGGAGGTCATAGCACCCTATCAGTGGGGAAATTCAGACTCAGAAAGGTTAAGTAGCTCACCCAGAGTCACACAGCATACATGGTGGGATAGCGAGTGACAGGAGGTGAGGGGGGTGCAGACCTGGGTCTCGTGAGTTGCAAAGTGATGTCTTCCGGTGAGCCTATGCTAACTCTCAAGCCGAAGGAGCCAATGATACAAAGAGCTGCGTGATATCCAATGAAACATAGGATGTAGGCTTTGTCACCCAGAACTATTTTGGTAAACAGTGTGTGTACCATGTTCATCGAGGCAGTTCACACGCTCAGTGTGAACATCCCTGGGGCTGCCAGGAGGCGTGCAATATGGGGTTGGAGAAGGCCCAGGAGCCCGTGTGGGGTCCAGCCATCCTCTGCCACTTACCAGCCATGTGACCTTAGGCAAGTTCCTCACCTTTCTGTGTGTCTGTGTCTGGCCTTATACAGAGCCAGCCTGGAGCCGGTGCTCAGTGTGTGTGGTGGCCGTCCCTCCCACCCCGTGACTCCCCTCTCTGTCTGGGCCCCTCGGGGCTTCATGACCACGCAGTGAGGGCCAGGAGTCCACATCCTCAGGCCCTGATGGTCCTGCCTGGCCCAGCGAGCTGACCTCCTCTGACCCCCTGAGGACCCTCCCGCCCCTTCACTGGGCCTGGGGGCTATCCTGCCTCAGCCTCCTCCTCCCCCGTGCTCCTGTTAGTCCGCGATTAGATATACGTCCTTGCTTCCTATCAAGAAGCTCCTGAATTGGGCCATTATGCGGAGGAGAAAGTGTTTTTCAATGATTACCATGGAGAGGAGACGCTGCCGGGAGCAGTGGAGAATCAATCTGCGCCCGGGAAGGCCCGGCCATCCATCTCCCTTCGCAGGGTAATTTAGGCCTCGGAGCCGACCGGGCAGATAGCGCGGCAGTGGCACCGGCCGTGGCTGGGCTCAAGAATGCCATGGTCATTATCTCAGGGAGCCTGCCGTGAGGGGGAGGGGCAGGAAGAAAAATGGGGCCTATTGGGGAAGGGCGGTATTTCCACTCCAGATGCACTTGGACAGGGTGGCGGGTTGTGAGCGCCCACGGTGACCTGCATGTGGCCCTTGGTTGATGGTTTGGGTTTTGTGTGGCAGCCACAGGGACAGCTGGGGTGGCCCAGGGAATGACACTGCCCACATGGCCCTACGCAGGCTGCCACGGCTTCCCTGACCCTTCCTAAGTGCCGGCCCTTGCCTGGGCTGTCCTCTCCCCCTGGAACGATACTCCCCTGTGTGATTCGGTCCCCACACAGGACCAGCTCTGACGCAGAGGGATGCAGGCAGGGGATGATGTTGGGTGCCTTCTGGGCTGCTGAGTGCAGCCCCCCGGACCCCTTGCCTTGGCTGCTGTTAGCTTAGTGCACCTGACATGGCCCACACCCAGGGAGGGCACCGTGGCCTTGGCTCACACATGAGGAGGAGTCTGAGGGTCAAAGTGGTTCAGTGGCTCACCAGGGTGGCTTGGGGCTGGATGGACCTGGGGTAGCCCACAGAGAGCTGTGCCCTCCCCAACGCAGCTCCTTGCACTCTCTGACTCCCCTGATGGCAGTGCTGCTCAGGGTGCCCAGTGTGCTGCCGCCCCCAGCAGCGGGGCAATGTTACAGTGTTGCAGCCTCAGAGGCTGAGGCCAAGGTCAAGGTCAGGAGGTGGGCCTGGGCCGCCTGATTCTGGAACCTATTTTCAGGCTGTGTCCTTTGGGAGACGACATCTTGGGAGGAACTTCAGTGCATCCAGCTGATCCTCCAGGCCACATGCTGAGTGGAGCCAGGGAGGGTCTTGCCCTGGTGGCCACAGGCTCTCACTATGTCCCTTCTGGGGTGGAGTGAGAGGCTTTCTCGGATGCCAGGTGAACAGATCTCCCCCACCCAGCCTCTCTCTCTGCCCTGGGGTCCTGAGCCAGGCCCTGCGTCAGGGTAGCCTACCACTAGCTTTCCTGGGGTGGGGCCCTGGCCTCATGCCGTCTGCCGCCACTGAGTGCCTTAGGACAGGACCTGGCCCCTTCCAGCCCTGGGCTCCTGTCTTGGGTGGGGGACTGGGTTGGTCTGTTCCAGTGCTGTGGTCTCGGGCTGTGCTTGTGGACTCAGAGACTGGTAGGAGCCATGGGCGGGCCTGACGATGCCCTGCTGCCCTCACCTTGTCCCCTCTGCCCCTTGCTTCCTGTGCCCTGTGGCATTTCCTCTAGTCACCTTCCACGGGGCCCTATAGGGTCAGACCCCAGGTTCCTCCACACTGAGTGAGGCCACAGGCCGACCTGGGCCCTGGGGGTGTGGACAGGACAGCCGTCAGCTGCTCTGCCTGCCCCGAGCGTCATCGCTGGGCTCTGCTGTGAGCCCTGGGATGTAGGCCGACCCTCAGCAGGCCCAGCTGGGGGGCTCTTGGGGGACAGTGGCTATAGGGTGGCAGGCCAAACAGGGAAGGTGTGGGAAGGGCTGATGAGCCTGGGCAGGGGCAGTGGGATCCAGAAAGACCACCTGTCCTCACCTGCTTCAGGGTCAGCCCCTGACCAAGTCTCCCTGCAGGGGTCCCATGCCTACTCCCAGGTAAGAGGCGGAGGCTCAGAGAGGGGCAGCCACTTGCTCCAGATCCCACAACCAGGAAACGGTGGGGAAGTGGGGGCCCCAGAGCCACCCCTCCCCCATGTCGTGGACAGAGACAGTGGCGGAGGCAGGCTGCAGCCCTCTCTCCCGGAGCCGGGCGGAGGTGGCGAGGGTCAGAGCGGGCAGAGATGGGTCTGGGGGCTGTTTGGGATGCCGTGAGTCCTGTGGTGCCTCCAAATCACCCCACACGAGGCCAGCCCTGAGTGGATGTGGCTGTGGTCACCTTTCAGCCACAGGCTCTGCCACAAAGGCCTGCGTCCGCGGGTGAGGCATCTGGCAGTGCCATGCCCATAGGGCCTCCTGCCGGGTCACAGCAGGGCCCATCCCACCCCTACTTACACTGGGTAGTGGGGAGAGGACGTTATTTTCAACAGCCATACATGCCTAATCGTGAAAATATTAGCCAGTTAAAGTGTCTTGCCCAGAGGGAGGAAAATTTCCATGGAGAAAGTTCCGGGTTTTATAAAGAATACAAATGACTCCTGTCTGGTGTTAATTACAACTGAGGTGCGTGGCCTTCCCCAAGACAGGAGAAATAATGGGCCTCTGAGCTGGGGCGTCGGGGCTGGCGGCAGCAGCCGGAGGTGGGCAGCTCCCTCCACCCCACCCCCTGCTGGAGCCCTCCAGGGCCCTCTGAGGGTGTTCTCCGTCCATGGGCACGGCTCTTGGCACTCCCCAACCTGGGTCGGCAGCACTGCCCAGATGGCCTGGGAGGATCAGGAGGCGTGAAGGACCCAGACGGTGGACGCGGGGCTGTCATTGGAGTCCTGACACCTGCCCACTGTCCAAGGACACTCACTGTCCCAAGGGGACGCACTGTGTTGGGTCTTCTCCCTGGTCACACAGGGTGTCCCAGCCTGCCTCTCATGACCCTGTGTCCTCCTCCCCGGCTCTCCAAGGAGCACTGGGCCTGGCGGGACAGGCCTTGGCCTCGTGGGCTCTCCGGGGTGGAGGAGGAATGCACAGGCCACGGTAATGGGGGGACAGCTGGTGATTAGGATGGAGTGGTGGCCCTGTGCAGAGCCGGACGAGCCTTTTCCCCACATCCGGGAGAATGTTCTGTCCATGGCACCTGGGAACACACACTCAGCCGTGATTCAGATGAGGGCGCTCAGAGGTACTCTCTGTCCGAGGAGCCAGGGTGGACCCGGCCGAGAGATGCTGAGCTGCCAACCAAGCTGCCGGCGTGAGCAGGAGTTCCGAGGCCCAGAACCCTGCAAGCCCCTGGGGGTTGCACTGTGCAGGCCTCGACGGCCAAGCCATGCCTGAATTAGCATGTAGGAGGGAGGGCCACATGGCAAGGAATTGGTGTGCATTTACTTGTCTTTTCTTTTTCAGTAAACTTTATTTTAGATGGGTTTGGATGCGCAGGCCCCCTGGACAGGCTCCTCGCCCCTGAACTCCATCGTACGTTGGGAGGGTTCACGCACCATCACCGATTAATAACTGTACTGTGTTCAGATTTCCTTGGCTTTGGCCTGATGTCCTTTTTCTGTTCCAGGATCCCCCTCAAGACACCACATCACATTTAGTCGTCATGTGTTCTGTTCTTTGCTGTCGAGGTGGAACAGACACGTAGCAGCATCCGGACCGCCCTGCCCCACGCTGCTCGCCCCGCCGTGCCCACAGCGCAGGAGACGGCTTCCCGCCCCCCGGAGGCTCCCTGGCGCGCCCCGGGCTGTCCTCCCCAGTGACAGGTGCTGCCTTTCTGACGTCCGCTGCCTTTAAACTTCCCCACAGGGTGCCCCGCGGCACGCGTCTTTCAAGTCTGCCTTTTTCAGTCTGCGTCATGTCTGCCCGTGACGGGCGTCCATGCTGTCGCAGAGTAAAAGCGCTTTCATTGAGAAAGATTTCGAACATGCTGAGAAGCACAGAGTAAAATAACGAGCACTTCGGTCCCACAATCCACACGGGCACATTTTCACGCTTCAACGTGTGACTGTATCTCTGCCCTGGCCAGACTCCTCCTCC
>RJWJ010004949.1:0-71705 GCA_004363605.1 Indri indri
TTTTCCCCTCCTATAGTAGGAAAGTCATTATCCCTCTCTCTTACAATTTTTTTTTAACCACATAGCAACTACTGTAACAAAAGGAAGCCTCATATCCTTGTACATATGCTATGTGTGATCTTCCTTTCAACCTGTCCCAATTGTTTGAATCACAGAGAGAGTATAGGGAAGAAAACAAACCCCTTGGATACAATTTGATTAATTATTTACCTCTTTATTCAAGTCTTATACAAAAGGAAAAACCATAAGAATTTTTATTCTGAGTTGGACTTACCTAAAGGAAAATAATGGACAATCTCCTAGAGATAAGCTATAGAAACAATAAAACTTTAAAGCAAAAAGCCTTGGTAGAACAAAGAATGTCATGTGCACACACACAAACAGCAAACAAATAACCCACCAGCCTTTAGCTCAGGGAGAGAATTGACCGCAAGGATCTGGGGGATTCAGGACTTCATCCTTTAAAATCTGGCTAGATGGTGAAGGAGAAATATACAAGGTAAGTCTTATGAGTTATAGTATTAAGCAAAGTTTCATGAGTCACCGTTTTTATTTTAAGACATAGCTTGCATAGGCACTTCCATTTAAAAACCTGTCGATTCTGTCTGCAACCACTTCTGAACCAAGCAAAAGAAAGCATGTGATTGCTGAAGTTATTGGGTAGGTTCAGGTAAAATTATCTCCATTCCTTAAACATCCTCAAGTGATTTTGTATTTTTATCTTCTCTTAAGACTTATACATATCATCAGATTTGATGAATAGGCTGTTCATTTCTTTCCCTCAGGAGTTGCTGCTGTACTTTCTATCCTGCCCTTAATTTTATGACTTTATTCTATCACTCACTCTTCCCTCCAGGTTGCTAAATATAAAATAAGAAGTTGAACGATGAGATTCTGAGAGTGGTCTGTTTGAGTAACAGTGTGAGTCCACTGAATGGACAGACAAGTCTTACATTAAACCCATGGCCTACGGGAGCCAGAGAATTGAGAAAACGCATTTCCTCTATTTCAAGTTCGATCCGCAGGGGCAAGAAGATTAAACAGGAATTCCACTCGCTGGGCTCAAGCATGCCCCATTTTTCTCATCCACGGTAATTTGCATTAATCGAAAGAAGCTAATTTGTTAAACTTCTGTGGGGCCCAAACCAGCACATTTTCAGAAATCATTTACATGGCTGGTTGTTCTATTCACAAAATCAAAAGAAGACAATAACCCACAAGCCAACAAACAGTGGAAAAGAAGGATTTGGGGGGCAATATAACTTTCTGAGCTCCGTGAGATGCTTATCCCAGTGTATGAATATAACTGGTTGTAAATAATTTAATAAATGTCAAATTAAATATTTTCAAAGTGTAAAGAGCCTCAAAATAAGATTGCATGCACTGTGTCAATGACATATTTCATAACATTCTCTATATTGAAGAATATTAAATATTTACATGCACTTAGCCTTCAATGACTTGTTATATAGAATTTTTTGTTGTTGTTTTGTTTTAGACATTATTTTTTAGTATTTATACCTGGATTTGAATGATAGAGATTTTTCAGGCAGGTATTTTCACCCTTGAGCCTACTTTTTCTTATTTTCCAATGCTGTATCTCTCTATTTCTCATGAACTCACATATACGACTTAGAATTTCATTTGCTTTCCATTTATTTATTGATAAGGTGGCATTTTTAGAATAAATTTTAAAGAGAATTTATCTTCTCTATCTCATTACTTTGGATTAGGTCACATTTTAATTAGTTGATTTCCCCATGGTTCAGAAATAAGGGGAAATTAAATTATTATTCTTTATTAAAGAATGGTTACCATTTCGCTTCCACTAAAAACTTTCCATAACTATGCTCAGTCAGTTGGCTTTGTCTGCCAAAAGGAAAAATGAAATTCAAATCATGTACTTCATAGAAAACAAACTTCTTTCCTAATATTTGATTTTGACAAAAATTTAATTCTAACATTTCTATTATATGTATTTTGCTGAATTAATAATTATATGAATAACTACTAGATACTAGGTTACAGTACCTATCACAGTACTAAACATGTATGGTTATTTAATTCTTCTCAAAATCCTGAGAGGTAGAAACTATTATTATCCCCATTTTACATATGAGAAAATAATAAAATATTATATAGATAAGAGATTACAACTGTCTGTAATTCAAGGCCACACAACTACTAATAGGTGAAGATGAGTTTCCAAACCCAGAGCATATTATTCCAGTGCCTACATTTTATCCACTGTGCCTTTGGGTGTTTAGGGCAATTGGACTATGAACTAAAGTTAGAAATGGTGCTGGGAGAACCATGTTAACTTCTATGCTCAGTCCTACAAAGTTAAAGTAAATATTTTTTCACAGCTGTGTAATTGACATTTTCTACCAATGACCTTTGAATTGGAACCACATTCTGCACTTGCTGTGCCACTGTCTTTCAAGCTCTCAGTTCTTATTACATGTCCTAAAATCAGTGTACCATATAGGGGATTATTGAGACAGGGACTGTTACAGCAAGGTGAAACCTTGAAAATTATCTAGTCCTATTCGTTTCATGGACAGACACTGAAGCTGATGCCAAGACAGGTTAAGTGATGAGTCCCAAGTCACCCAAAGACTTATTGGCAAAATGCTGTGTGGTACACATATCCAATTCCTCTCCTTTGAAGACCACTTTCAGACAAAGATCATGCCTTATTAAAGCGTAGAATGACAGTCAGGAGGGACAAAAAAGAAGTTCAGTTCTGAAATATCAAACTGATTCAGTTGATTTCTGATTGGTTCTGACTTTCCCCCCCTCAATTTCTTAGTTTTATTTCCCAGAAAAGTTACTCACTTTTCTTCTTTCTTTTTTCTTTTACAATGGTTGTGTGCATATAGACTTTCCATTTGCATTTTGCATCTATGAATTCTCTTATGCACCACCCTTATTCAATTTTACCAAAATGATGGACCTTCTTATTCTGATTCTAAATCATTGCTTCTAAAAATCTGTCAGGTAATTATACAATAAATATCTTTCTCACTTCTTCCGTGGTCAATCAGAAAGAATTAGACACTGCATTAGTTCAAAGCTGAGATGTGAAAATATTCTGTATATCTGACAAATGGCATGCTCCCCATGAGTATTCAATAATGGTGAACTAATTTTGATCTATTGAAGGTCATAGCCTGAGCTATTTCACTAATATCTAGACTGCTGGCTACAAACAGCATCTTAACTGACTGCCACAGCTATAAATATAGAGAAATGTTCTTTTTTTATTGCCAGAAATGCATTCTGTCTTTCTCTGAACATGTTTTCTTTCAAAGTGGATTTGAAAGCTTTTAGTCTCATGCCATTATTTCAGCAGCCATCATCCTCCCGCGGCCCATTGAAAGTGTGTTGCAAAGCAGTAAAAAGTGCAGTGAGGTGCCACCTCCCCACAGTCTGTGTTTAAAGAGTTTGAAGAGGTCAGTGAGGGATATTGAACCTGGAGCCCCTATTGATATGTATTCAAGTGTGGAAATGAGTTGCTTGTTAATAAGGTAGACACTTTATTTATTTTAATGTTTTTCAATCTTCACAGATTATAATTGCAAAAATAGCCCTCAGCTTCTCCAACTGGTTGCTAACAGCTAAGGGAAGACTAACCTGAAGGTCACTGTTGCTTAATTATAAACAGAGTGAAATTCTGAGTAATAGATTGAGTCATTGGACTGATTTCTGGTCTTATATTATTATCTTAAAATACTTCGCATCCTAAAGTGTTATGTCCTCGAAAGCTAATATACAGTCTTACTTTTTCTAATTATATCTTCTTTTACCAGTTATAACTAGATTTTCTAAGAATTACTGACTAGGGGAGATAATGGATTTAGCAGCAAATAAGAAGTAACTCTTCCCAACTGATCATTAATCCTTGAAAACCTTAAGTATTTTGATTATTATTACTTAATTAGCCAAAAAGCTAGCTAGACATGTACAGGGCAGGTACCAAACTTCCTTCCAGTGCCAGGGCCTGAGTGGAAAATGACGATGTTCTTAGAATTTTACATGAACTTAATTGGCTTTTGCATGTGCTAAATCCACCCAAGTCAGTTGTTTCGTTAATCTATTAATAGTCTCTTCGAGTGGGGATTCTAATCATGAATGAAACTTTTATTCCCAAGTATAAGAGAAGTCTAATCAAGTTAGAAAATGAATTAAAACTGTATTGGTAACTACATCAGGAACAATCTGGAGATAAAAACATTCTTTAGAAGAAAATTTCATATTATTAGGACATATTTTTTTAAGAAATTAGTTTTATTCCCTGTTGCTATGGACTAAATATTTGTGTCCCCCCAGAATTCACATGATGAATCCCTAACCCCCACTGCGATGGTATTTGGAAGTAGGACCTTTAGGAGGTGATTAGGTAATGAGTGTGGAGCCTTCACAAATGAGGTTCATGTCCTTCTATGAAGACACACAAGAGAAATGATCTCTCTGTCTCTGTCTCTGTCTCTCTCTACCATCTGAGGATACAATAAGACTTCTGTATACACAACAGAAGGAGGGCCTTCACCATACACTGAACTTGCCCACACCCTAATCTTAGACCTCCCAGCCTCCAAAACTGTGAGATACCCACCTATGTTATTTAAGCCACCCAGCCTATGGTATTTTGTTTAGCAGCCCAAACTGATTAAGACAACTATTAACCTTAATTTATTCATATTTCTCTAATGAAAGTAATATACTTCCACAAATTTGTGTCTAAGAATATATAAAGTTATATGTTTATACAAGAATAAAACAGGATAAAATTACAATGTTCCCAAAGAGTGGTTCCCTGATTCCTAGTATGAGCATCACCCAGAATTTGTTAAAAATACGAATTCTCAAGCCCTACCCTAGACCCAGTAAAATCAGTAATTCTGGGGTAAGATCCTACATTGATGCTTTAGCAAGACCCCCAGTTGGTTATGCTGTAGGCTAAAGTTTGAGAATCACTGTTTCAAAGGATTTTTGTTTTAAATTTGACTGCATAGCACAAACAAGCTACTTATCACATATAAAATGTTAGAATGATTTCCTATGTTTCTCAACCTAGAGTACTCCTGGCCCTGGGCTTCGCAGAAGAGGGGTAAGGTACGTAGGAAAGATTTGTTGGAGTCTGCTGCCTCAGACTGGCCTCCTAGACTACCTGGACATATTCATCCACACTTTTTTGCCGCTAGATGTTCTTAAGTAGGGAAATTCAAGAAGCTCTCTCAGCTATTTCTACCTGTCAGGGATGGCCCTACTAACTTGACTTCAGAGAGCCCACAGTTCTGTCTCCATATATTACTCTCACTCTTTCTTTGCAAAAAAGCAAACTTTGGTGTAAACGCATAGAAAAGCAACTATTGAAATACAAATGATAACTAGGTGGGGTAATCAATTAAATCAGAGTAAATTAGGAAATAGTAAGATTTTTTCCCAAAATGAATTTTTATTAATTTAAAATACTCAAATACTTTTAGTTGTTTTTTAGTTGTGAGGTTAGATGATTTCTTCTCCTGTGTATTTAATTGTTCTTCATATTATGACACTATGGAGATAGCATAATTTAGGGTTTATTTTATTTTATGTCCTAATTTGATGCAATTAAAAGTAGACAACCCTCTATCTGTACCACAGATTTTTTTTATTATTATTTTTTAAAAATTTAACTTGTCAATGAAATTTAAGATTCTGGGAAATATGTCATTAAATTCTTATTGCCCTACATTTAATTACTCTATCAAGAGGTAGCCAATCATAATGCCAGATGCTGCAGGAACAGAAGGAAAGTCAAACCATGAGCACCTCCTAGCCTTTCCACCCTAATGTCAAGTATATTTTCCTGGAAGAAAAACCAGGAAATTTGAAAGCTTTAAGGAACCCCAAATAAGGAAGATTAAAGATCAGAGGACAAGGTAAGAACCTAAGGACATTTGGGGAATGAGATAGCATGGTACAAGCGGATGGAAACTCAAGACAGAGCACCTCATTTAGAAGGTTTCTTGGCATTGCCCTTAAGCATCTGCCTCTGGCTAACTCCCCAAAACAACAAGTCTGCTTGAGTTATCAGCCAGAGTGTGTTTCATTGCGAGACTTTAAAACTCTTCTTTGGACTAAAGTCTTGGGGAAAACAAAACAAAACATAACCTGTATCTACAGAGGAAAAAGAATTTTTGCAGAGTACTTGAAATACAAAAGCATGATGGTGGGTTATATATGTGCACTCAAGTAGAAACAGAGTATTGAAAAACAAAACAATTTGGGTGGAAGTAGCTTAAGCTTTGCTGCCTTAAATCAAAAGTGAACAATAAAAACCCAGGTATCTGTGTTTATGTCCAGAACACCAAGCCTTTTACTATTCTCAAAAATGTGCTGAAAGACATAGCAGTTAAAAACTATCAATAAAAGAAAAAAAATCAAAATGAGTGGTAACATTATATTAATTTTAGCATGTCTCT
This sequence comes from Indri indri, assembly GCA_004363605.1. NCBI lineage: Eukaryota > Metazoa > Chordata > Mammalia > Primates > Indriidae > Indri > Indri indri. The sequence continues at coordinate 6,471 of RJWJ010004949.1, forward strand.
TTTAAGAATGTACAGCATTCCCACCACACTTTGGCAGAATGGTAATTAAAATCATATTTTAAAAGTCTAATAAGTATCTTTGCTCATTAGGATGAAAGAACTGCTCAAAAAGATAGCTAGAATAGTAAATAACAGATTTTTCTTCAGGAGAACTGGAAAGGGAAAAGTACCCATCTTTTCCCATTGTGGAATTATTGAAAATACTGTGTTTCAAATGCTACCTTACTTAAAACATGTTCACCTTAATTCACCAAACTTCTGCCACCAGGTAGTAACCCTTTACAAATTTTACACAGAAAATGTTTTTGATACTACCAAAAGAATCTGCTCAAGGAGACATAGGGGAAATCTGACCCTCACTGAGACCTTGACTTGCTTTTCCCTGTAGCCGTAGTGACTCAGGTGTATTAACCTCTTCCATTCTCTTAATGGAAGAGGACCTAAACCACTATACTCATACCACATCCTCAAGCCACATTTTCTTTTCCGATTCTCCTATCCTTTAAAGTTGAACTTGAGTCTAATGGAATAAAAATTTTCAAAAGTGTTTTTTTTGTGTGTGTGCTAGATTTTAACACCTTAAGGACAATCAATATCTATGCTATGTTGAAAATCACATGGCATTCAAGAGTCTTTCCCAAGCACTCCTGTAGAGAAAAAATGTAAACACAATGCAATGGATGGAAAAAGGATTACTGAGTATTCTACCTAACACATACTTGTAGTGTATCTCCACCTTTCATTGTCTTTGAACTATTTCACAGCTCTGTGAATTGTAGAAAATTAATAATAATGTAAATGATCCTTGTTCATAGATATGCAAATTATTTGTATGGAATACAATTGATTTTTGCCCTGTAAATAGACTTATTTTGCATATGTTTGTAAATTCACTTTACCCATTCCTTATTTGAATATATATATGTGATTCTTTTGAGTTTTCCTTGAACCAGTAGTAACATCTCACTGGTTATCTCATTAACTAATGCGCTAAATAAAATCTTTGACATGTGTTCACTGCTTATCAGTATGAATCATAATTATATATTTTTAAAAAAAATCTTTAACGCTCCTTTTGCTAAATGCCAGCTAGCACAGAAATCATAATCTCAAGGAATGGAAAATGAATGCACTTGAGGGTTGCTATGTGGTGGCAGAGGTTGGGTGAACTGATGTCAGTGAGTGGTACTAATGTTAAAGGTAGATATTGAAAAAAAGGAATATCAAAAAGGGCTAACTGTTCTTTTTCCTGATTACACAATTTCTCTTTTGACTGTTCTGAAAACTCTTCTCTAAAAACTATACAAATATTTTAGGTAATACAAAATCAAAGTATGTGTTTATGAATGTATTCACCAAGTTGTTCTATTTTTGCCTCGTTTGCTATCTAAGACTTGATATCTTGATTCCAAAATCCTTAGTTCTAAGGTAATAAAAGTGTTAATGTTATATGTCAGTGTTCTTTGTTTCCAAAGAGTTCTTGACTGAAAGAGCACTGGAAAGGAAAATTATGAAGATGGACAATTAATTTGTTTTTCTCTCCAAAGTCCACATTACTGAATCTGACATTCTTTATAGCATTTTGGCAAAAGCCGCTTCACATATCCTTGCCAATTGCTGGAACACTTAGAGTTCATAAGATATAATGTTTCATGTCATGCAAAGTTTTTATTGTAATATTGTTTATTATGTAGTGTTTATTATAATATTGTTTTGTGTATGCTTATCCCATTGCCCCAATAGGCTCTGTGTTCCCTAAGAGTAGAGAAAATAGCATTCTTTTTGTCTTCTGTACAACACCAAACATAAGAGGTGATCGGTTAATACCTGATTGATTGAGTGATTAGTGGTATCGGTGTTAGCACAGTAGTGACGGATTCATAAAAAAGGGCACTTTTACATTTTGGGCATCAGAAAGACTGGGTTTTGACCTTTTTTGACATTTAACTATCTACTTGATTCAAGCATCATCTCTTTAAACAGTATCTATTCTACGAAAGTGGTAAGATTAAATGAGATGCTATACATGAAGTGCCTGATTATATGAAATACTGTATATGAAATGCCTGGACAAGAATAAGGCATAATCGATGATAACTAATAATAGATTATTACAGTTTCCATTTACTAGTTGTTTACCATGTGCCAGATACCGCCTCACATTGCTATTATTATGTATTATCATTATCATTATCTGAGGTGCTATGAAGGATCTAACTATATTATTTTGCACAGGTTATTGTACACAGTTCCTTTTACCTCTAAAGCCAAGAGCAGAGTTCAAAATGTTCAGAAAAGTTTAACTACTTTGATAAATGGAGTGGGGGAGGGGTAAGGACTGCTCTGACAACAGACTAAAAGGTCTGAAAGCTGACAAAAAGATTTTAGAGTGGCAGAGGCTAAAAGAAGACATGATTGACATTTATTTAATCACAAATAGTACAGATATGGTGAACATGGATTTGTTCATTAAATCCTGAACTACTAGGATGAGAGGCACCTTTTGACATGTAGGCGAGGTAATTTTAAAATGAATAAAGAAAATCCAACTTCAAATAGCAGATAGAGAAGCTATTAAATATGTTATGCCAAGATACGGTGAGGTAGGAAATAAGAGCAGAACAAAAGGAGTTTGGCCCAATTTATAAAAAGTGAGTCTACAAATGACTTTTAAAAATAGGTAAGAATGAGTTCCGAAAGACAACTAGAGCCTTTCATAATCTTACTGGGCTATTATTGCAACAAAATCCTTGACTATTGAAACTAAAGAATTGACATATACAATGTGGAAATTAGTTTATTTTTATGACATAATTGTTTTCTTAAAATAAATACTGAAAATATTCAGCAAACGAAATTTCACTCTATTAATAGTGCATACATCAAAAATTACATGTACATAAATTATGTATTCTATTTGTATAGATATAACATAACACATTCAACCAAACAGTTACATGCAATGATAAGTAAGTTGAATGCAAATTAGTTGTGGTAAAGTCAGAAGAAGTGAGATCATTTTGGGAAACCAAACAGCATTGGGAGAATTGGGAACTATTATGTTTTCATTAATGGATTCTAAAGAGAATATTAAGCAGAAATCCCACTAGCATGAATAAGCATAGGTGAGTAGATTGTTTTATTTAATTCACTTGCATCCATTTTCCATACATGAGTTTAAACATGATCTTTGAATTCTTAGTCATGTGATCTAGGCATGCTCATGAGCCATCTCAGAGATTCTAAGGATTTTCAGAGATTCAGGCAAGCAGTTGATACGCTTTTGAAGTCTTTTTCCCTCAAAATAGTCCTATCTATGGTAGACTGTCCTTATTCTAGACACAGTGTATCTGCTCTCTCACTCCACTGCCTGCAGCTCAGAGATAGGCAGAGAGCAGTTGAACTGATGAGAGTAGCGCTTCGCAGGCAAAGTGGAAACTTAACTGTATTTATTGAGGACTTTGTGGTTAGTCACAGTTATTTCCTATCTCAGAACACCAAAGAGCTGACTGCATTTTCCACCATGGTATGTGTAATACGTTTCAAAACAAATGTATGGTATGACCATGAACTACAAAATGTAATGGGGCAGAAAATGCAGACACACATTATTTTGCCTCCTACACACTTGAAGTTTCTTTTCTTTTGGCAGCCTTTGAGACTGTGATGACAGCACTTTTTTTTTTTTTTTTTTCCTGTAGCATAGAAAAACAATGCACAGAGAGCCAGGAAATATACTTAGATCAACAACCACATGATCGTTTATAGGAATGCTTTCACTGTTTAATGCTTTGGAAGTAAATTATTAAGCACAAAAGTCTCGGGATGTACAGAATAACTGAGGTTGGCTATAAGTAGGTGGACAGGTGGGGAAAGGATTTCATGATCTTTAATTCTTATTGTACATCAGTACTCCAGAAGCTCAAGGCTCTGGTTGCTACTTGACCACTTGTATTATCTCATTTAATCTGAGAAGTAAGCCAGTGCTGTGGGAATAATTCCTACTTCCCTAAAGAGGAAATTGAATTCAGAGAGGTTGCATGCATGCTGAAGGCCAAATCACTTAACTTAGATTTGTATTTACGTGGATTAATTTCTTAACCTCCCAGGTCTTCATATTGTCAGATAGGTTGGTTGGATTAGTTCGTGGCTATGAATTCTTCTCATTCTAAAATTCCGTGACTCTATGAAATGCTTTTCTATTGGTGTCAGTCTCTGAGCCAGGTAGTGTTGTTGCTTCAGATTAACTATATTAAAATTATTTCCCTCCAGAAACACTTTTAAATATGATATACTACAGACTTCGATGTAATGTGATTATACACACATACACTCATAATGAAATCTTTAAAATATTTTTAAATGGTTATTACATGATTACATGACAAAACCAGACACTTTTCATACATCATCTTATTTAATCTTAGAATCAACCTAGTGGGGAAGGTATAGTTTCCATGTTACAGGTAGGAAATTGAACCTCAGGGAGGTTAAATAACTTGATTAAAAACCACACAGCTAGTATGTAAACACATTTGTGTTTAAACCCAGATGTCTTAGATTCCAAATGTTTCTGATCTTTGTACTGTACCACACTGCCACCACTTGCTACAGTCTTATTTAACTAAATTGATCATTTTATGCTATTCCTATTTCTATAATTAAAAATTCCTATCTTGTCCCTGCTGGCATTTCTTTTCCCAATTCGCTCTCTTTGGTCATGCTTTGCAATATTTCCATAAAATAAAGATTACAAATCTAGAATTACTCTCACTTACCAATAATGGGTAGTGAGCACATAAATAAAAGAACAGAAGGGTTTGCAAATGAAATGTAAAAAAAAGCATACTAATAACTTGCATAAATACCAGCAAACTTCTAGGGGAAATATAAGAAATATAAGAATTTTCTAAAAATCGATTATCTGAAAGGTGTCAGTTACAGGAAAAATTAGAAACAATAGGGATAGGGAATGAATCACTTTTCAGAGATGTTAAAAAGTAATAGCTTTCAAATTTTTTCTTAGCAGTATATATTTTTTTCTTTTAAATGAAATTTTGTGTAGAAATCAATCGTGTTTGTTTTTGGTGGATAGGTGAGAGAGGTATTTCTCTCGGGGATTCTGTGACATTCTAATTCTTCGCTAATACTATAATAGTCCTCCAACAATGTGAAAAGATATCATCTTATTTAATGCAATCAGCGATGGGCTGATAAATGTTTACCAATCAACTCTCTAAGAGAAAAAAAAAATAAGTGATTTATAACATTTCTGATCTCATGGCTTAAATACTCCCACCATGAGCTATTTTAAGCTATAGCATGACATCACCAAACTGAAGCTGGAAAGAGCTGCACAGTCTGCTTTCCCAAGCCACCTCCTGAATTCACCCTGGGGAAGGTGAAGTGTTCCTGAGATGCACCTTATATTGCAATTCTTCCTCATTCTGTGACCTACATCAGAGATTGATTCGAATTAGCAAACAACAATAACTTACTACAAGTGAAATATTCCTGGAGTTTATTTCCATTGGTCCTTTTGCCTTATCATAGATTACTTTTTCAGATACTCAAGTCATTTTACCTCACATTATTAGGGTATTAATTTAGATATTAGGTATTTTGCATTGGAGAAATGGGGTAGGGAGTGATTAAAATTTGCCATTTTGATTTGCAAGCCTCTGTGGAAAAGCAGGCTAGAATGAGGAAATGGGATGTAGGCATGAGCATGGGATGTGGAAAACATGAGCGAACAGAGTCCCAGAAAAGAGAATGTGGCCCTGATGGTAAAGAGGGAAAGAGATAACATTAAAATCAATTTCTTCCTATTTCTCAGTTTTTCCTAGAACTCAAGTTTCAGTGCTCGGGTCTTAATCCACAAGCCATTGGTTGCTAAGCCTTGCACCCAGCTAATACTGTATCTTTAAAGGCTCTTTATTTTTGAAATAAGGTAAAGTCATTAGATGTAAAGGGATTAGAACAAGCCTGTAAAACAGGATGGTTAAGTGTAATACTATAGACAGAATGAAGTCAACACAATTAAACTGTATATATGTATGCAACAAGCTTGAAGGAATGACATCAATTGTTTCTCCAGTATATACTTAGTTAACTACTGCTGTTTACTCAGCCAACTGAGTTTCTGTGGCAGTCTCTGGGTAGCATCTTCTGTAGCCAAAACTGAAACCCAGTGCAAAACCAAAGAGCGCTCCAGCTGCTCCTGAAAGTCAGGGCATTCCTTTATTCTCCTTACAGGTTTGGTCAACAAAGCAGCATTAAAAACCAGAAAACAAAATGGAAAGCAGCATTTGTCTGAAGGAGTTCGGAAGAGGAGTATGTCATTTAAGAAAATTTTAATAAATTCTTTAATTTGAATTTCCCTTCTTGGAGGTCATAGATAGTACTGGTTGACTTCGTTCAAAATTCAGGAAGACTCTTTATAGTTACACAGACATATATAAAAGATATACATGCATGTTTTCTGAGATAAAATTTCTCTGAGAGAGCTAGGAAAACCATTTTCTAACTAAACAATTAAGTTGCTTTCAGTGGGATGATGAGGACAACCATGTTGATTTTGAGGATGATGATGAAGACGATTCTTTTCGTCATCTGATTTCTCAAAACTCTTTTTTCCACAAATCTTAAGAAGTAAAATATTATTTTTTTTCTATTTGAGCAACTGTTTCCCTGTCTTTCACTTTCACAACCTTTTCTCTTGGAAGTTGGTCCTTGAGCCATTTTATAATAGAAAAAAACACCTCAAGATTGAGGAATATTGTCTAATTATCCCCACATTGAGGATGGCTAGAAATATGTAGTTTTTGTCTTGTGTTTTCATATTTAAGATTGAATTTTTCAGCCTGAAAAATGCTTCAGTGAGTTACAGAACCAGTACCCCACCCAGACTGTGTTACTCATAATATTAATTTACTTGTGAGACATGATCGAAAGATCCTTATAATGTCATAGGTGAAGACTGTCCTTTTGAAGTATATTTTTAAAAAGTATCTTCAAATTTTCTAGAGGTTAGAATTTCAGACTGAATTCACCCCTCTTCCAAGTAACAGTAATGTATTTTACCTCACACTCATTATTCCCAATTAATAAAATTTTGCCCCACTTTCTGCTCATGCATGTTCATGAAAAAATGACATTATTCTTTACCCATTTGCCCTCCATTATATGAGACCATCATTTAATTCCTTTTATCCTTGCAAAGTTCAGTTGCTTTGGTCTGTAACACATTTCTTTGCATGACCTATTTTTCTTTTTCTTTCTTTCTTTCTTTTTTTTTTTTTTTTTTTTTTGGTAGGATAATGCCCTAAATGATATTCAGCTCTGTAACTGGGATAAACGAACACTCAGAGGAAAAAAAAAGAAAAGAAGAAGAAGAAGAATTACAGTGTTTTAGACACTGATCATATGGGGTTTGTGCAAAACTCACCATTGTACAATAGTTAGAGAGCAAAATTACCAAAAACAAACATAACATATGTTCATGAGCATTGAGCATATGGTCAACGAGAAATGTATGATCTAGGTAAAGTAATTGCACCATCAGCTTTTCAGAGCTTTTTTTTTTTTTTTTTTTTTTTTTTGCCATTTCCATTCAAATCAACAAATTTTATTGCACATTTACTCTCTGTAAGGCGTTGTGTTAGGAGAACTTTCCTGAAGAGAGCTGGGGAATACTTTCTCCCTTAGAGAAGATGTAAACAGGGCAGGTGAGAATTGGGGAAGAGCAAACATTCAGCAGTCAGTGTTCTTTGTCATATAGTCATACAAGCAGAGAATGCTAAGGTTGTGGAGCAATGGAGACATAACTTAGTTCACTTCTTCCTTCCTTCATTCACTTATATATTAAATGAATATTTGTTGGGCATTGCTTATGTGTCAGGATTTGTGTGAAGCAAACAGTGGCATGGTAGCAAATAGTTGAAAGACACAGTCAGTTCTTGATATATAGATTATTTATTTTATCCCCAGCCACATGGTAGCACTCTCCTGCTCTTAGGTGCATAAAGTAGGCAGTTGTGTGACTTGAGATATTACTAGAATAGAAGATCAGAGAGAGGAGACTTCTTTTTTGGGCTTGCTGGGTAGAACCAATGTAAAAAGAAGAAAGAATTCTATAGCACTACACTCTTCTCCAAAGATCTTACTTATCCAAAGATCTTACAGTCAAAATATGTGAACCCCGTCTCCTTCAAATTTCCTTAACTCCATATTTGGAACTACTGGATTCACATGCTGGATCTTTTCCTAACACATCTACAACCACTACCTCACTACATTTTTCATCTCTAAATTTATGAATTTTATTTAGTGTTATCTCTTTATGATTTTTCCTACTTGTAGAATGTTGTGTTCTTTGAAACTTTTAGCAGCTTATTAAGCAATATAAATTCTCTAGAAGACTTAAGAAAATATCCCACCTTACATTTTAAAATAACAAGATAAATTAGATTAAATTTTAAATATATTATATTGGATGATTTTGGAATTAATCCCTTGAGAATTAGATTGGATGTTACAATGAAGAACATTGAATTATCAATAAAATATCAATTACCAATAAGATACTAATTACCAATAAATGGATTAAATATTTCTAAATTATCTTTCATGTTATTTTTCTTAGAATATATTAGACAAGTGTTTACTCTTTTGGCATTTCATTAGTGATCTTGTCAAAAGAATCAATATCCTGAAAATTAGATACTAGGAACCTCTAATATAGAGTCAACACAATTACTATGATAAAATCAATCTCAACTCTAGCTTATTTTTTTTAAAATAATCACATTTGTTAGTACTTTAAAAGTGATTTTGCATGGTTTTACGTGGTAAGAAATTACATATTCTTGATAGGCAAGGTAAACATGAAACTGAAGCAAATAACAATATAATGCATTTCATTTGCTAACTTTTTCTTCCAAAAGTGGAAATAATTGGTGGTAGAAAAAACACTTAAAGATAAATATGGGATAGACATTTAATATTTATTATATATAGTGATGAGATCAAACCTATATAGGGTGTGCATGTATACTTTAAATTTGCTTTGCACAGGACAGGTGAAAAAATTCACATTTCTGTATACTGTGAAGTAAATATTTTATTGAAAATTTGTGTGAACATGTTTGGGTCCTAGCCCTAGCTCTATAACACCAGATATGTGAGCTTCAGTAAATTACTGAATCTGATCTTTCCACCAAGAGTATAATACATCCAATCAGAAAAATAACATTTCCATATATAAAAAGTGGGAGTTTAAAAAATTCTATCTTTGATTGGTCTTCAAAAGTCTGTATTTAACCACTCTTGAATCTAGTTTGACTTGTAGACACAAGATTAAGAAATCTGATTTTCTTACTCTAAAGGACTGAATCCCTGACTGTTCAATTTGTAATTCTTTCTCCTTCTTCTTCAATTTACATAATCAAGACACATAGGTTATTTAATAACCCATTTCTTCCTCCAGTCTCTTAAATTGAATATGGTAATTTATAATACATATATTAATTATATGAGATTCACTCCAAAATGTTCATTTATACCACTTTTATCATTTTTTGGCACTTGTAAAAGTCACTGTTATTTTAATTTTTGCCTACTTTCCTTTATGGACTGTGCACAACAGACTTGATTTTCCTCAAATCTTAGATGTGAATTGGGAGATGTATGCCGACAGTCAAGTTACTTGCGGGTGGGTAGGTACGGGAGTGGTAATTCCTTCAGAGATGAAATAGGTGAGTTCTCCGGCATACAAGAGACTTCTGGTGCTCACTCCTTTCTGATTTCCTTCTCTCTACTAGGTTCACAGGGAAATAACTTTTATCAACCCCTATGCTTTTAGGCAGAAACACATGACTAGTCTAGCAAATGACACATATCACTTCTGTCTGAAACTATTAAGAGTCATTGTGTTATTTCCACATTCCTTAGTGTGTTATTTCCACATTCCTTTTCTCCCCTGCAATGATGACCTTGGAAACCAAGTGGTAAGATGGCAATGTTGGGAAAAGGGGTTATCAGACAGAGAAACTTACCTGCTAAGAGTTATCAGACTTCAACTGCTAAGAGTTGTCAGATTTCATGTCAGCCAGCAAGAAATAACTAAGCCATTCATTTTCAGAGTTTATTTGTCATAGCACCTAGTAGTTGCATATCCTGGCTAACACATCTGTGACCGTATGTGAGAAATGTGTGATAGCAAGGGAAAGAAGCCAGCCTTAACATACAGCTATACCATCACTGTATTGGCTCTGGAAAGAAGACCATATAAAGACTTGAGGTGATTCCTTCCATATGTCAAAATGTGGTTCATAACTACAAGTTCCTACAAGAAATGTAAAGTAACTAAACAAGTCAGTAAGATGAAGGATCGCTTGATCCCAATGATGGCAGGAATAAAGATGGTCAGAGTCTTATAATGTCCAAAACAGGAAAAGATATATTTTCTTTCACATCCAGTGTGCTGACATGTCTTTAATTCAGGAGAGATGGAGCAGAAATTTACTTGGACTTCTACATTTATAGCTCATTCTATTTTTGGTACTAATAGAGTTCAAGGTCCATACATGCTAATCAACATAATATTTGCCTTTGGCAAAAGAGCAGATAAAAGTTACATATTGCGGAAAGGTACTTTCCTAAATCATCAGCTTTGACCTTACCTAACAGTGCATTCATATCAAAATCTGAATTCTAAGGAGAGAGAGAAAAAAATTTTGCGGTGGCTTCAAAGACATATAGAAGATGAAATTGATTGGCAGGTACAGTCAATGTAATTCACAAATATTTGAAAATTTAAAAAATCTAAGTCAACCACCATATAATATTTTGGAAATGATGAAATGATACATGCAACATTCCCCCTTATAGGCCCTAGAAGGGAGATAGCCAGAATTTGCCTTGTATCTTGTAATTAAAGAATTCTAAGAATTATGCTAATACCTTTCCACTGTATAACCACCAAATTATATTATGTGGAAGAAGAAAAAAAATGGTTTATATAAATAACACTTATGATACTAACTTTCAATTAAACATTTTTCATTTTTTTAACAATAAAAGGGAAGTGGAAGGCTTCAATATCAACTACTAGATATGTATTCTCAACTGTGTTTGTGTGCTTCTACTAATGGGTATTATAGAGAAAGGAGAAGCACAGAAAGATTAAAAGTCTAAGGATGAGATATATTCCTTACTTGCTTGTTCAAATAAAGAAGGCTAGGACTGGGCGTGGTAGCTCACACCTGTCATCCTAGCACTCTGAGAGGCTGAAGCGGGAGGATCACTTGAGGTCAGGAGTTCGAGACTAGCCTGAGCAAGAATGAGACCCTGTTTCAAAAACAAGTAAATAAAATAAAATGAAGAAGGCTAGTGTGGTTTTGAGAGCCAAAAACCAATTTGAATATCAAAATGAGATTAATTTTTGAATATTGATCTTGTATCTTGTGATCTTCCTATATTCACTTATAAGTACTAGAATTTTTCTAATTTATTTGATGATTTTCTATTTAGAATATCATGTTGTCTAAGAGATAGTTTTGTTTCTTTCTTTCCAAACTGTCTGCCTTTGATTTTGTTTTCTTGCCTTATTGGACTGGCTAGGACCTCCACTCTGGGGTTGAATTGGAGTAGGGAGAACAGACATCCTTGTTTTGTTCCTAATCACGCAGAAAAAGCATTCAGCCTTTCATCATTAAGAATGATATTAGCTGTAAGATTTTTTTAAAATATCTTTTTTATGCTGAAGAATTTCCCTTTAATTTCTAACTTTATGATAGTTCTTTGTCATTAATACCTGTTGACTTTTGGCAAATACCTTTGCTACATCTGTTTAGATGACCATATATCAATAGTTTTTGTTCTTTAATCTTCTGATATGGTGAATTATATTGATTGATTTTTAAAACTGAAATAGCCTAGTATTTCCAGTATCAACATCATTTGGCCATGATGCATTACCTTTTAAAATATATTTTTATATTCAATTTTCTAACATTTTGTTGATGGATTTTAATTTTTGTTCACGAGGGTTAATATCAAGTGCTAATAAACATGCAAAGCAACTGGAATTCTCCATATTGCTAGTAACCATACAAAATGATACACCTATTTTGGAAAACAGTATGGAAATTTCCTATAAATTTATGTATTTGCATATGTGACCCATAAATCCCACTCCTAGAAATTTAACAAAGAGAAAAGCAAACTTATGTTAACATAAAATCTGTTCATGAAGTTGTAGAGCAGCTCTATTTCTAGTCATCCCAACCTGGAAACAACCCAAATGTCTTTCAACCAGTGAATAGATAAACAAACTATGAAACACCCATAAAATGGAATACTACTGAGCAGTACAAAGAATGAGCTACTGATACACCCAGTAACATAGATCATTCGCAAATGCATTATGCTGTGTGAAAGAAGCCAGAAACCAAAGACTACATCCTGTATGATTCCACTTAATGTCATACTAAAAAAGGTTGAATAATAAGGATAAAAGACAGATCAGTTTCAGGGGACAAAGATGGGTGAAAGGGTTGACTACAAGTAGGAAAAAAGGAACTCCTTGGCATGATGAAAATGTTCTAAATCTTGATTGAGTTGATGTTACACAATACTGTGGATTTATTAAAACTCATTAAACTGTATACTAAAAAATATGTTTATTGCATGTAAATTATACCTCAATAAATTTGACTTATATAAAAACAACCACTGTTCTTCCAAGTGATGTGAATATCAGGCTACATATGAAAAATGTTTCTCATCATTAAACTACTGATTTCTAATAAAAATATAATATTTCTCATTAAAATATTTTCCTCTTTACAGCTCTTCTTTGCAGTAAGTTTATTTAAAACTATTATTCTAACCACTCTCATGACCATATTTTGAAAGAATACTCTCAAATATGTATAAAAGGATAGGATTCTGTCCTCAATCTGAGCTATGGAAGACTTATTCTTTGCTTGGTTTTTCAGAACTGGTAGGAAGTACCTGATCTCTGAGATAGAAATAAGCTTTCCTTTGAAAAATATTCTTCAATATAACACACTTGCCTCTGCAAGATTCATGTGACAGTGTCACATTTATAAATCTCCAAAGAAAGATAAAACAAGTATCTTTTTGTTGTTTGTAACAAGACCAGGATTTGAGCTACACACCATTTGGAATCATTTTACAAAACCTTCTTGGAATTGTTGAGCTCTCATCATCAGCTCCCCTAGGATGGATGTGATGATTCCTAACCTGAGAACATTTTATGAACTATTCTATGTTCCTGCTAAAGTCTCATAAACTGGATTGTTTGAAACAGGAGTATAGTAATATTGCTGATGTCTTATATTTACCATATATTAACAATTAAATGAGATAATTAGAAACGATGTAAAATATCAGAATAACACCTGGAACTTAGCACTCATTAAATTATGTCTCCTAATTATACTATTATTCTTTAGAAAAAATTAATATACAACTTCTGGATATGAATTAATGACTCAGACAAGATGTTTTATAGGAAATTGATGTCCAGTTCACTAATTGGAACTCTCATAATGCCTCATAGCATTGTTACAAAAGGATAAAACAATTTAGTATCACTCTTATTATAGCGTCTTCATATGGTAATAACAACAAATTTCACCTATAAGATAATAATGTCAACCACAACACCAATAGCAAGAATGGCCCACGTGGTGCTCATCCAGAAGGATAAGATCAGTATCCTTGTGTGGCTGTTTTAATGACTGTATTAACAATACCCAGGCCTGTTAGTGACTGTGAGCCTTAGGTTTATGTTTAAAAGAAAGCAAGATGATCTGATAAAATCGTACCTTGGATTAACAAGAAGCACACAAACTTTACCCAATGTTTATTTTTCTTTTTTTTGTTTTTTTATTGTTATAGAATGGAAATTACTTTTATTAGCTTCTTTGAGTGTTTTGGCTATAGAGAGCTGCTTATACTTTCTGTTTTCATGTAGTAGAAAGAGGAAAGAAGAATAAAATAGCTCATGGGGTGGTATTGGTAAGGTGAGTAGGGCCATAGAAACTTCTGTGAATTTTGAAATTAGAAGGCCTAATAATTTTCGAAATATTTTCAAAGTTGTGCAGCCTCCCTCTGATCTTCCATAAAGAGGTACGTTCTACTTGGAGGAGACAAAAAGGACTCCAAATGTCCTTCAGTTTTCCCTTTTATTGATGACTTATCCAGCGTCGATATGCTACATTATAGCTTCAAGCACTCTATATTCCTTGAAGTTGAATGGCTGAGATCCATTAAAGGATTCGAGTTAAGAAATAAAGAAACAGTTTAAGCCTAGTAGTTTTCCACATTAACAATGTCCCCCCACTGCTCCACCAGATTCATTTCTCAGGTGTTAATAGCTTGGACACACACAGTGTGAATCATTACCTCATTGTTATTGATGTATAGTTTGTCTCTGGAGATAAACCCTGCATTTATCTTCATGTATGTTTTATCATGAAAAATTATCAGTGAAAGACTGCAGTAGAAGTTCAGTTATTTAATTAAAATAAATGTATTCTGTTAATGAATAGAATTAAGCCTACAATAAATATTCTTAGATTTTATTTGTATTTAAGATTTCTTTTTTTAATTTCCCCAAAGAATTAATTATCCTACATATAATTTTTCTGATCTCAGATACACTTTAGAGCAGTTGTTTCAAGCTGCGTTCTAATGTGCCCTGGGAATTCGGAAACAGCTACGTAGGAGCAGCTGTGGGGTGGAGGGTGGGCCGGTGGCAAGTGAGTAGGGCCCTCATCTCCCCGCAGCTTGAACCACAGTAGTTGGGATTCTATGTAATTTATATAATGGGGATCATCATTAGAAGTGAAAAATGTTTCTCAACTAAAAAATAAATACATTTTGGAAGTTGAGTCTCCAGCAGCCACACCTTACATTCTCCCTCATTAACTGCCTTTCATAGAAAAAAACATTTTATAAACCATGATAATGAGTTTCATGGTAAGAAAGCATTTCATATTTTATTTATTATAAAGAAATATGACTGTAGAAAAATCTAGGCTACTGATTTTATATGCATTATAATTATATTTTTAAAGGCAAGAGTAGAGATGCTATAGTAAGCTGGAAATACATTAATACATTTTCTGAAACCTTGTCATTGGTATGAAATTGTTAATAAGTGAAGATCTGTTTTTAAAAGGTAATCTTTATATTATTTTTGATATTTTTATCTTTATCAAGAACAGAATTTTTCCTGAGGTGATTCTGAAGCATTTTGTTTAAAAAGTTCCCAATATCACAAGCAATGTAGTGTCTTAAACAAAACACTTAGAAAAATAACAAAATGAGAGAATTATATCCCCAAAGGCATTTTAAAAATTATGAAAATGCACTAATTTATATATGCATGTAGATGAGTACAGTATTTGTTTACCTTTTTGAATACTAATATACTCACAAACAAAAATAGACTTAACAAACACAAAAAAATTACTTTTCCCCCAAATTTAGCATTGTTCTATTTATAATGATTGAAATTATGTATACACATAAAACCTGGGAACCTATTTAAAAATAATAGATAAGTACTTACAAACTTTTCTTAATACTTTGTTGATGATGAACATGCAAAAGCAGATTTCAAATAAAATACATGTTTTTATTCTTGCTTGACTGTTAGTTTATGAATCAAATAATCACAAATCAGGTTTTAATACTGCCTAATATTTGCGATTGTTCCTCTATTTTCATTTTAATTTGGGACATTATTAGAAAAGGAGAATTCCAAATTGACATTGAAGTTGCAACATCTCTTTCTTCACTCCATGAGTGATTTTCAGAATGATTAATAACAGAAATGGTATGGTAATCAAAGGAAATGAACACAGAAGACATAGACTCTGAAAAATTGCGACATCCACAGTATGCTAGCCAGAAAGCAGTCCTGCCCTCTTCTGTTGAGTTTTCAAATTTTAATGGTTTATTAACTATTATATTCCAAATGGTTACATCCACTTAACAAAAGATTATGCAGCTAGTCAATGAATCATGGCTGAAGTACCACATTCCTGCTTTTCAGTCCTTTCCTACAGAGTACATAGATTCCTATGGGTCAAAAAAACAATTCAACAATTTGATATGTTTGGCTGTTGCATTTTGTTGAAGAAGTTTTTCATAATAATTAATTTAATGTTCTCTTCATTTTGCATGCTTTTTCTGATATCAGTGAAAAATCCCAAGATTTAAAAACAATGCAGCTCCTTAAAAATTCCATTTTCAATTTCATTAGTATTCACTTTGTTTATATTGTAAAAAGGCTTGGAAATCATAAAAGCAATATACGAAATGCTTCTGGCAATAACTAGGCAAGGCAATAAGAACAGAGAAGAAGAAAGAGTAAACTAAGAATGATAAAAATGGAAAATAAATATTGGAACAGAACCATTGATCTCAAATTCATGCTCTTGGCATTCAAAGCTCAGAATCTTCTTTGTGGTTAATGAAATAATAATTTATGAATCCATATTTCCATTTCCTTAAAAACAAAAGTACAACCATTCATTGATATAAGAGAGGAAACCCTTGTGAACCCTGAATTTATCTTCATATATGTTTTATCATGAAAAATCATCAGTGAAAGACTCCAGTAGAGAGTCAGTTATTTAACTAAAATGAACCATTTGTTGTGTAGCATAGTTTGAGTGTAACCGCAGACATGCATGCTGTGCTGCAAGAACATATGGCAATATTAATAGACTGAGTTAGCTACCTTTCCTAATCACTAACAAGTTTCTTAATTCTTCTGTAAAGATTATGCTCTAAAATAGAAAATAAATAGTATGGGTTCCTATTTATTATAAAATTGGGTGCTTCATTTCTATTTCTATGAGGACCATCCTGTGACACACAAATCAGGACTGTGGTAGGTCTTAGACCACAGGGAACGAATACTATAATGACAGTCCACTTAGCCAAATTTAGATCTGGTTATGTCATTATATTGATACAAGGGGAAAGAAATAGTTCAAAAGAAATATATCATTAATTATTCCAAAGATTAAGAAAAACACTTTAAAAAGGAAAATAACATTTTTCTGATAATATGCCTCTATCATAGAAATCTATTGATAATGGTGAAAAATATTAAATGAAGTTTCAAAGAGATCATTTACTTGCCTTCCATTTTAGATGCACACGAGCTGCCTTATTAAAAAGGCTAAATTGCATTTTGGTTTACTCCGCTGCTTGTTACAGCAAGTTATTCTTTTCTTTCATGGTTGCACATTACACATCATGAATAACATTGTGTTTTTTTCCTCTGTTCCTAGTCAAGTATCTTTGTGCTGGTTAAAAAAGCCTCATATTGCATGCTTTATGAAATCTCTAACTACTTGTTTTAAATCACAACTTTGCTTTTGTAAAAGAGTAATATGCTCTCCTTTCTAAAAGACCATCTGCTTTCAAATGACAATGGGTTTCATGAGTAATTCTAAGGAGAAACACAGTTATTACACATAACACATTTTTGCAGGAATAAAGGGTAACACTCAACTGCTATTAAACACACTGCACACTTTTTGTGTAATACCTAAAGGCCAAACATGTCATTACTGTAATGAGAGTTTCTATAACAGATTTCTCTGGTCTCAGTTTCCAAGGTTAAGTGGCAGAATCACAACACTGCAGGAAATAGTCATAGAAGATTGTAATTTAAAATTCATTCATAGTTAGAATTACTTTTGGATAAAAATCAGTGTCAAATTTAAAAATTCTACATTTATTTGCTTTTTAAGTGTAGAGAATAGCAAATGAAACTTTTTGCAATACATAGTTTTTATTGCAAACATGAATAATTTGTTGAAATATATTTAATCTATTTTGCCCTTGATATTAGAAACTTTTAGTCATTATTTTATGAAACTTCAAGTTCTTCACTTTATATTTGTTTTAACATTGTGTTAATTAAAATTAAAATAGAATTTGGGGCAGCTCTTTGGAATCTGGATTCATTTCTCTTCTTTGTTGTCTTTATTTTCTTTTTATATACACGGATAGAGAAGGGTTTTTTATCCTTAATGATTCCAATTAATTTAGAATACTATTGAAACTGAACTTGTTAATTTAGTAGCTTTGGTTTCTTTGTTATAAGTAATGGAACTAGCTGAGGTAGGTAAAATTTAAGATGAAAGAACATAATAAATAAAAAAATAAAATGCATTGAAAGTAAGCATGTGATTAATACTATCAGAATTAAGAGATTTGAAATAAGAACGAGAAAAAATAAGATATGGGTGGGGAGGGAAGAGAAACAAGGCCAGAGATAAAACAGATATACCACTTCAGTAATATTTCAAAGCCAAGGAAAAGGTGAAGGCAGGAGTCATACTTAGCACTAGGACCATCAAAGTACATAACAAGAAGGAAATGGTAGGCAAGAAATGAATGAATTATGAATACAAGTAGTAGAACAAACAGAAATGAGACTTGGACAAAATGAGATATGAAATAAAAACAATCCAATGATGATAAAATAGATATTTTGCAACCAATAATACAAAAATTTTGCATTAAAACATCTCTATATAGCCCTTCAGGTCTAATTTTTAAATAATCTAATCATTATCCTTCTTTATTCTCATCCTTAGAATGGGTATATTCTTCTGGAAAGAAACTTTCTCCCCAGGTCTTGAATGTCGGCCTGTCATTCATGAATAGGTTTTAACTTTGACTGATAGAAGTCTCCATGAATGGTCATGGTTAAGCACAAGAGTTATTAATAAAAACTTTTTCTCTTTGCATCTTTGCATGTCCGCAGTAAGGAAATCGGGAGAGTATTGATTCTAAGGGACACCGAGAGAGGCTTATTATTATATCAAGACAAATACTTCACATTTTGTAAAACCTAAACCCCTCTAATAAATCATCTGATTACAAATCTCAAGTAAAACACCAGGTGAAGCTCTTTTGCTGTCAGACCTGATTAAAATCTGTTCAGTTGGAAGCCTCTAGTCCCTGCCAAAATATACCCTAAGCAGCTCTTCTTCTTTAAATTTGTCGATTAATTCGTGTGATGACCATTGAATATGTACACTTTGTAATACATAAAATAGAGTATGGGGGTAATGGCATGTTTCCATTCTCAAGAAATGTGTAACAATCTTTTTTATACCTTTCCTGTAACTCCAAATATATTTTAATAAAGAACATAATTTGTGTCTTTTGGTTCCACTGTACCAACAGAGTAAATCCACTGACTAACATCAAAAGAATAGTACTTAAAATGTTCCTCAGTAAATGACATGTCAAAAATTCAGTCAGCTAGTTTTCAATATGTAAGGAACATTCCATTTTGGGGCAGGTGCACACAACTTAATTGGGCAGTATTATTTTTATCAGAGCCTGGAAATATTCTCTTTAAGTTCTATCAGTATTTCTATCACAGATTCGCTTATTATTGAAAATAATGGAGTTGCAAAAGTATTGTGTGTAAAAACTTGACAATGAAGCCTTGGGTTAAATGTAAACTAGTATTTATAGATTTTCCAAGAGATTAATAAGGTTGCTTTTGAGATTATTGAAAAATAAAATAAAATCTAATTGATCTGCAGTGTTTTCTTGAGTTTTGTTTGTAAATTTAAAACAGCCTGAAAGAATATTTTGCAAACATAGTATAGTCTAGCTATTTTTTTGCACAAATATTCATCTCTTGTTTTAGGATGTTTTTCTGTAAGTTAAGCAAGGTGAGTACCATTTATACTTATATTATTTTTTTCTACTGATCATAAATCATAATTTCCTATTCTCCATACTATCACAGAGAAAAAGCCACATATGTATCAAGTAAACAGATCAGTTTTCTTTTACAGAAAAATATTACCTGGAGTGTGTGTGTGTGCCTGTGTGTGCACGCACACATCAGCATGAACACTGATCCTTGAGGGAAAATAGAAACAATTGCCAAAGTTAAATTAGATATATGCTTCAATTTTTTTTCTTTTAACTTTAGCAATTTAGTTAAAAATGATTATTTCAGAGTCCCTTTTTTGTGATTGTTTCCTTGTTATGGTTTTGCTAAATGGTGACAGGCAATCAGTACAGAAGGGGTTTAGAACTATACTGATGGGTGGCACACATGCAAATTGGAAAGAACAAAAAAGAGGGTGTAAATCAAGAGGACCTCAATTTTAGTCAAAGTTTGGATATTTATTAACGACGTGCCCTTGTGCCGGTTGCTTTAACTCAGTGAACTAATTTTTTTAGTTTTATTTGGTTTTTTGGGTTTTTTTTGTTTTGTTTTGTTTTGTTTTGTTTTTTTTTGAGAGGGAGTCTTGCTTTGTTGCCCGGGCTAGAGTGAGTGCCATGGCGTCAGCCTAGCTCACAGCAACCTCAAACTCCTGGGTTCAAGCAATCCTTCTGCCTCAGCCTCCCAAGTAGCTGGGACTACAGGCATGTGCCACCATGTCCGGCTAATTTTTTCTGTATATACATATTTTTAGTTGTCCAGATCATTTCTTTCTATTTTTTAGTAGAGGCAGGGTCTCTCTGTTGCTCAGGCTGGTCTCGAACTCCTGACCTTGAGCGATCCACCCGCCTCAGCCTCCCAGAGTGCTAGGATTACAGGCATGAGCCACCGCGCCCGGCTTTTATTTGTTTTTTACCTGAAGTTTATGAAGGCTGAACCTGCTCCAGGTCGTAGCATCCACAAGTGCACGGCAAATCAAACTATTAATATTTAGAATCTATTTACTATTTAGACAATGAAAGCTAGAATTGAAAAACAAAAATAAATCTCTATCATTAAGCAAAATTTAACATGAACCTGGCAGTGTGAATCCACATTACAAAGGATACAGCTCATGGTGGGTGGCCCTGGTCAAATTTATCCATGGGCTTAAATCTTACACAAAAGCCAATCTCAACTATTTAATAGTGTGTCATTGACAGCCAATCCAATTACTATGATTCCTTGAGCCTAGAATTAACTTATATCTGATTTGTTAAATCAGTTCCATTTTTAAGGAATAACAAATCTACCCACTCTATCAAATACCAGTCAAGCCCAAAAAGTTTAAAATAAAAACAAACTTACTATATATCTATATTCCTATGTGTCAACAAAAGAAATACTTTAAGGTATTTCTTGCTAAACCGCCTCTGGTTTAGCATTGTAAGAATGCATCTGACCTGATTTCCCTCAATTTGGGTGCTGTTGTAGGCAAGCTTTTTAAAACTAGGACTGGTTTGAATTTTTCTTTTTCTTTCTTTTCTTTACTCTCCATTTCAATCTGAACATAGAGCTACCATTTTATCCTTTATTTTTATTATTTTCCATGACATGT
Organism: Indri indri; assembly: GCA_004363605.1. Classification (NCBI taxonomy): domain Eukaryota; kingdom Metazoa; phylum Chordata; class Mammalia; order Primates; family Indriidae; genus Indri; species Indri indri. The sequence goes on from RJWJ010004949.1 coordinate 27,824, forward strand.
GAAAAGATTCCAGTGGGAATGCAGAGTCATCAATACTACATTTGGCTGAAATCCTGACAGTTGTCAAACATAACAGAGATGGCTATATTATAAGTTCCTCTCCTTGCAAACATTTTCTCCTGCATTTGCAGTTACAAAGCAGATTCAAATATTTTTTTCTCACCATCCCCAAAGAGTAGTGCCTTACATAATGGCCATCTTTGGGAGGAATTTTTTGTGTGTTAAATGATAATATATTCTTCAGGGTCTACTTTCCCTTTTGAAATTCTACATTCAATTCTTCCATTAGTAAACAAATTAAATGAATATACAAAAACTTGTTGACAGTAGTAAAAGAAAAATTGGATGAAAAAATTATAAAGGTGGTCTGTCTCTGCCTCAAGGAGTTTTTCCCTTATTTATGTGAAGAAAGCAGTTTACAAAACAATTATATAAATTTCTTAAGGTATATTGGCAATAATTCTATAATTCACAAATTTTATAAAGGAGTACCTTGTCAAACTGTCAATTAAAGTTTGACTTTGAAAATATTTAATAATACATATATAATTATTATATATATATTTTCAGAGAGTTCGTGGAAATATATAAGACTATTCTGAAGGACTCTACATCAATCTTAAACTGTCTATGCATACATCTTTGAAATGTCAGGCAAAGAATGTACAAGATGCAAAAAATGCAAGGTATATGTGTGAGTGTAAAAGATCCTTGTCCTTAATGATCCTAACAATGTCATGTGGGACATAGATTATTTGCTACTTCAAAGAGAAGTGACAGTAATTCTGTGCTTCATACTTAGCTAGACTCAAAAAAAGCCAATATTAACTAGGCACGGTGGTGCATACCTATAGTCCCACCTACTCAGGAGGCTAAGGTAGGAGGATTGCTTGAGCCAGGAGAGCCAATGTTAGGTTTGGGGCAGGAGGGTATGGGGAAGGGCATGTGATACCACTCAAGAAACACAAAGCTCAAACTTAATAGTTTCACTCTACTTTGTTTATATTTTCATTTCAAATAACATGAGGATATGTCATGATTTTAAGGTCTTACTTTTCATTCTTGTCTAAGTCTTTTCCCTAATGGAATAGTTAGGACCATAAGAGACTCTTCTATCTTAAACTTGGCTGTATGGTTTAGAGGTGCACCTTATGTTCTGGAAAACATTTTACTCTTAATTTATTTTTGGTAACCAAGTTATCAAACAGCATCACTGACCTATTGCCTCATTAAACACAATAGGAAATGTATGTCATAACATATGAGGTATTCTTGGCAAAATATTTACCAGGAAATAAAGGAAACATCAGGAAACAAAGAGAAAAACTCCAGTTATGTGAGATTTTACAGGTAAATATCAATATAATGATAGATGAAAGAAAAGGTAGATAATATTTTGGATTAAAGAAGACTAAAGAGCCATGACAACCATATGCAATGCATTATCCCTGGTTGGATCCTGGATTGGGTAAAAAAATAACTACAAAGGATATTCTGGGGATAACTGGAGAAATTTGAATCTGGGTTGGATATTATATCATGTTATATCAATGTTAAATTTCATAGGTGTGATGATAGCATAATAGTTACATAAGAGTATGTGCTATTAGAATAATTTAGGAATAAAATGTCATGCTTGCACTTATAAAATGGTTTAGCAAAAAGCACACATATACATGTTCATATGTATATGTGTATAAACATTATATGTATGTATCAGAGAGAAATAAAGATGAAACAAATGTCATAAAATGGTAATGGTAGATAAATCCAGGTTAGATACGTGTTTGACATAATATTCTTTCAATTTTTCTGTCAGCTTGAAATTCTTCACAATAAAAAGCAAAGAGGGGAATTCAACTTTTAAGACAAATGATAATTTATATTTATTAGAGGGGCTGGCTAAAGATGAGAAAAGTGACTAAAGATGTCTTAGAATATAAAAAAGGAAGAGCAAAATTACCCTGTGTGTTACGGACTGAATTGGTCCTCCCAAACAAAATTCATATGTTGAAGCCCTAACTCCCAGTACCTCCGAATGTGACTGTCTTTGGAGATAGGGGCTTTAAGGAGGCAATTAAGGTAAAATGAGGTTACATGGGTGGGCCCTAATCCAATGTGACTGGTTTCCTTATAAGAGGAAGAGATTAGGGCACAGACACACTCAAGGGGATGACCACATGAAGACGCTGGAAGAAGCTGGCCACGTACAAGCCAAGGAGGAAAGAACCTCACGACAAAACCAGCCAATACCTTGATCTCAGAATTCCAGCCCCCAGAACTGTGAGAAAATAAACGTTTGTTGTTTAAGCCACAGTCTGTGCTATTTTATCATGGCAGCCCGAGCAGACTAATACACTGTGTTAGGCAGAGTTCTAATGACTCCCAACGATTCTCGGCCTTGTATAACTTCCTCTCTTTTGAATGTAGATAGAAGCTGTGACTATGATATCACTCTTAGGATTATATTACACTATGTGGCAAAGGGAGATTATCCAAGCTTTCTTAATCTAATAACATGAGGTCTTTAAAAGCAGAGATTTTTTTGCACCTGGTAGCAGAAAAGAAAGTCAGGGAAGAGAAGCAAGAAGCATGAGGGTTTGGCATGCTACTGCTCACTTTGAAAATGGAGAGGGTCACATGGCAAGGAATGGAGGTGGCTAATTGCTGAAAAAGGCTGCAGCTGATAGCAAGAAAATGTGGCCTCAGTCCTACAACCACAAGAAAACTGAATCTGGCCAATGACCTGAATGAGCTTGGAAGTTGATTCTTCGATTTTCCGGATGAGAGTCCAGCCTGAGCAACGCTCCGACCTTATGAGATTTTATGCAGAAAGTCCATTTGATCCTGCCTGGACTTCTGAACCACAGAACTGAGAGATACAAATGAGTATTGTTTTAACATGTTAAATTTGTGGTAATTTGTTTTTCAGAAATAGAAAAACTAATTAAAAAATCCGTTCATAATCTGCACAGTTGTGTTCAGCAATCTGTTTTTAAATTAGAAAGAGACAGAGAATGTGTGTGTCTGTGGCTTGTAAGTGTGTGTGAGCAAAAAAAGCTAAGAAAATATTAATTATTTTTTCCAGATTAATTTGTTCACATACACACACAAAGTTCATATACATATATGAAAATATTAACCTATATACCCTATAAAATTATTAACACAAAACATATATACATTCATAAACATGTCCTTTCTGATTGGAAAAATAAATAATTAAAATCCTCTCTTTAGCTGTTACTACATCTGTCTTTCATTTTTAGCATATTTGTCTTGTTATTCCCAACACCTACCACAGGACCTGTCACATAGTAGTTACTCAGTTAAAATCTGTTGCATATAAAGTGAATAGCCAAATATATATCTGGATAGTGTATGTACATGTCGTTGCGTGGTATAATGAAAAACATGCTTACCTGAATGTACTGTGAGACAAGCATACACGGAAATTTTGCCTCCACTAAAGAGTCAAGATTTTGCCCGGGGACTCTCTTTAACTTCTCTGAGCCTTATTTGCCTCATCTGGGAGGTTGTATGTCATGTACATTGTTCAGCTGTGGGTCTGCCATTTAACTGCTCTAAGATCTCTAGCAAGTAACTTCCCTCATGCTTTATTTTTATCATCTATAAAAGGGGGCCATGAATATTGTAACAGGAAATGTCACCATCAGCTCCTATAGTACCTTCATGCAAATTAGAAAACATTGCCCCGTTTTCAAAATAATTTCCATTTGTGACAAAATGTATATACTTACGTTGTTAGTGATATTTATGACATCCTGGTGCCCTGCACAACCTGAACAACTGTACCTGTCACCCTCTCAGGGTTGTTGTCAGGCTCAAATGAGGCGATTTATGGGAGGTGCAAAGCACAGCATCCGGCATATATTAATGAGCCACTTTGTGTCAGAAATCATCATCATCGTCATCATCTTTATCATAAACATCTTCTTTAACATGGAAAGAATATCATTAAACCAGAACAGATAAAATGAGGAATAAACTAGCATAGTTTAAAGCGCTGGCACATGGTAGGGCATGGTATAAATGATTGTCACTTTTATGTGCTTGGAAGGACCATACCAAGTAAGCACATCGAACACACGATGCCCTCAATAAATAGCTGCTGACTGATTGAATATTTTCTACTTTTCTCAAAGAAAATGCACCTACTACTAATGTGGGGATGGGCTCTTTAACAGAAACTGGTGATTTCATTTAACATTTCTTTAATAAGCCTCTAATATTAGTACTCTCATATTTACTAATATTTAGTATATACAAGAAAAATATAGGGAATTTTTAATTGTTAAATTTTTCTTACACTGTTATATAAATACATGGAATTTTGATATATATATATGTATGTATGTATATATATATATATATATAATAGTATTAATAGGATGCTATATTTGTCAGCTAGGGCTGCCATAACAAACTACCATATACTAGGTGGCTTAAACAACATAAACTTATTTTTGTACAGTTCTGGGGGCTGTAAGTCCAAGATCAAGACGTCAGCAGTGTTGGTTTCCTCTGAGGCCTCTCTTCTTGGCTTACAGACGACGACCTTCTTGATGAATTCATGCTGAATTCTAAGCTGAGTATTTTATATTAATAATATTTTTTATCTGCAGTTTGGTCAGAGGCGTTGTGAAGTATTTCTTTGTTTTCTTCTTTGCTGCTGGGTACCCAGGAAAATCTGTGCCTGTCGAAGGATTCTCCTCTCTCATATCTGATCTTTCAAGGCTGACCAGTGAATAATTCCAGCAGACCCTTCCCTCCCAAGGCATCCTTCATCAGCAAAAAACAGAAACTGTGAGTAGAGTGGATTGCTATAAAGTACATTGACTGAATTCATACTCACCCACCTAAGCCCTATTTTCACCCATTTTGAGCATTTCTGCCATTCTGAAAATCAGGAAAGCCACTTTTATGAAGTTTTTAGTAAAAAAAAAAAAAAAAAAAAAAAATCAACCCAAAGTCAATTATACTGCATGAACTTGAACAGGGCCAATACAGCAATTACTAGAATGGTACTCATTGTACTACTGGAAATTCCATAGGCACAGAATAGGGTCTTCTATCTTACTTTCAGGGTGGGATGATGGAAGACGTGGGGGAAGGGAAAGAGAGAAAACAGCATTGCCATTAAAACAAAGTTCTTAGAACACAACATTCTTGAGTGCTTCATTTGCAAAATATGTCATTTTAGAAGCACTTCTGAGTGAAAGTCAAATGTAAATTTTATACACAAACTATAAAGAATAAAACGTCCTCCGGGAAGAAATGTGCTCACCCATGAAAGGTAAGAAGCCTTCATCCCCAACCCCAAATGCTAGATTAGTTGTTGTAGATAAATGATGGATCGAATAGTTTCCGGAAAGACTCCTTGCTCAGCCTTCAGCTCTGTCCCCGGCAGAGCCCTGCAGGAGCTTTTGTTTACAGTACGTCATCCTTTAAGCCAAGGAGATTTTACCACGGTTTTTTCTAGAATTCCTCTATTTCATTTCACCCCCTTTATTTTACAACATTTCGAAGTTTTCATCCTCTATAGTTTACAGTCACGGCTGACGGACCCGTGTCCCTTTTTATTCTATGACCTGTGATCTTGGATCAGAAGACCAAAAAGCAGTGACTTCTTGAGTGAAAAGGCAAGGCTTTTTGTCAATGCTGAGCTTGCTCCGCCTGTGTGAATTGCAGTTCTATCACCTATGCCTGCAATCAACCTTGTTTAAAATTGCAGAGGCAGACTTTCAGAGACCCGTTAGCACATTGTGGGGCAGAACGAGGAGGAAAAATGTCACCCCCTACCCCGTCCCCACTGTGCTAGGGAAATGTATCAACATTAGACAGGCCCTTTCCACTCACAATTATACCTTTCCCCACCCTCCCGTCACCTCTTCATATCAACTGTTAAGTGGGAGTCTTTTTATTATTAAAGAAAGGTCAATGCGTTTGGCCTGCTGAAGAGAGGAGCCTCCAAATAAAATGAAGAACAAAACAAAAAGAATTGAAAGAGACATAAACTGTCCTCATGGGTCTCATATGCTTTCCCTTTAATCTGTAAGATCATTTCAGCTTCTCTACCTAACGAAAAGCTTAGCTTTGTGGCTCTCATATATGAGCTCATTGCAAAATGACCTCTAAATCACTATCAGAAACACGGACCATACTTCCATCCATTTTATCGTTCCTATAGTCTACTTTCAGTGCCTTAGTCTGCTATATATTTTTGAAGGGCAGTATCTGTTTGCTAACATCCCACCTGAGTTCCATTTTATTTTTCTGACCTATGTCAAAGAAAGAAACTTTAGAAGGAAATTATAAAAGGATTTCTATCTTATATCCTATGGGAAAGGTCAGTGTATGAATATAAGAAGTTCATTAACATTCTACTATCTAAATAAAGTCTGAAATCCCACAACAACAGAAACATAATAGAAGCACTGGTCAGTGCATGCAGATTCACATCCAACCTAATGACTTATAGCAATTTTCATTTTTCATAAAAGCTTCTATTCCTATTACTCAGGGGACTTGTTCTTTTTACTGCACTGTTCAATTAGAACTGATCACTCCCAAAGTCAGTGTGAAACAACCCTGTTGGGATGGCCTTCCGTGATTTTCAAATGACACCATATTTTTAAATTAGGTGGCCTGAGGCGTGCTTTTAGGAATTGGATCCCTCTTTATCTCAGTATTTCAAAAAAGGAGGGCAAGTTCAAAGAAATGTAAACTCTGCTTTCACTAATAACAGCCAACCTGGAGGGGTACAGAAGGATCATAAACGCAATTTCCTCATTTGTAAAAAATGAGATGATATCTACATTTCAGGACTGCAGTGTCAATTAATATTTTTCACCAACGTATTTTTTAATACATATATTTTAAATTAGTCAATTATTCAACATGTTGTTTTTGGAAGAGTTCCTAGAAAAAACTCATGTGCCCCACAATAATTTCCACAACAAATTTGTCCCAATTTTGAGTGTAATGTACCTAATTATGAAATACTGTTTACAACTTAACTTGAATTAGCATACATGGTAGATTAAATCTTTTCCTAGCCACACCATTAGGGAACAAAACTGATTTTCAGTTAGGTTTAGACTAAGAATATGAGAAGGTCTACCAAGGGGGGCAGTTGAGTGGTCTTCCAAAAGGCCTGCAAGGTAAAGTGTGTCTTCAGAGCTCCAGGCACCTGGAAAGTAGGTGGAGTCTGTGGGGAGAGGGGATCTTACTCTGTAACAGGCACTACCTAAGCACTTTACTGTGAGGCATGTACTATCATTTCCACTGTACAGATGGAGTAATGGAGGCAGGGAAAGGTTAAGTTAGCTGCCCAAGAGCAAAGATATTCATGGAAGAACTGAGCTTTGGGACCAAGCAGCTGGGATTTAGAAGCCCTGGTCATGCTCTGTGCATACCCCCCTCCCAGGCAGCAGATGGGAAGAAGAAAGGCAGGGAAGGGGCACTGTGGTACATGCTACCAAGTGTCTGTGCCTGCCCAATATCTCTTCTCCCCTTTTTCTTTACTAGCAGAATCTCAAATTCGAGTTTGGAAAACAGCAGGCCTCATGGGGAATACTCATTGCCCCATCCCCATATGATCAGTTCTGGCCAAGGAGATCTAAGCAGAAATCTACTGAATTTGCTTTCTATCAAAGCTATCGTTTTCCTGACAAACAGAGACACTCAGCTGGCACTTGCCTTTCCTCTTTTCTCTTTCTCTTTTTCTTCCTGAAATGGATTATCCACTGGGGGAAGAACAGCCACTCTGTGAATATAAGACTGGCAACTCCATGCTAAAGATGGCAGAGAAAAATGGTAGAAGAAGCCAATTGTCATTCTGGAGCTATGATGTCAATTCTGAATTGTTTACTTTTGCAACTTTTTATATGATAAAAGTAAATCTGTATTTGGTTAAGCTACTGTTTCTGTAACATGTGGCCACATGCAATCCTAATCAATAGGGAGGTATGCAAAACTACATTAAAAAAACCCTTACTTTTATAAACTACACCAGATTGCCTCAGCCTGGCACCACGACTAGTGGGTGCACATGCAACTCTCTGCTAAATACATTCACTGGGTGAGCTTATACCCCTCCATGTAGTGGCAGTGCCCGGGCACAGATCTGCCTCCACAACTGCACAGCAGATATAGTTCAGCTATGATACTATTATACAACAGGGATTTGGCAAACTAGCCTGCTGGCCAAATCTGACCTGTGGGCTATTTTTGTACAGACTGCACGCTCAGAGATTTTTTTTTTTCTTTCTCCATTTTAAAGACTTTAAAACAAACAAACTGAAAAACAAATAAACACAAAGATGAATATGCAACGGAGATCCTGTGGGCCTGTGAAGCCTAAATATTTACTATCTGATAAGGACAAGACAACTTATCATAACTATCACAACCAACCAGGTTGCAAATACTGCCTGGGCCATTTTTGTTTTCCTTTGTTAGCCAATGAGTCATTATGTCCAAAACATCATCTGTAATTGAAGAAGTCTCTAAATGATTTTCTGCAGGGGAATGGTGCAAGGCAAAAAGGAAGAAGGACAAATAGCATGGCTGAGCTTTGCTGACTTAAAAAGGAGGAGTCTAGTTTTAAGTATAATCACATCAGATTCCCAGAAAATATAATGCATCAGCTGGAGCCAATTGTTGGAAAGGAAGTATCATTAAGCGTTCAACAGAAAATCCTAGAAGGAATTAAATTTTGAATACCTCAGAATAAAAGTGCCTTTCAAGAAGACTTCCCTGTCACAGGTGGCACCAAGCTTTCATTCCCCAAATAAACATTTCCAGTATTCGTTTTCATTTTTGTCACACACTAACAGCACTGGGTTGAAAGCAATGAGTAGAAAGATGGTGATTTTCATGATTTTCTATTCTCATTGCCTCATAGAACTTAAAAATGATGTTAGTCATTATTTATACACTTGAAAAATTATTTTAAACAATGTGCAAAAATAAAAACTTTCATGTTTATGGCTAAAAATCATTTCTTATACTCAAGGGTAAGGTTATAAATTATTAAAATTTTCCAGTTTCATATTTTAGCAAACTCACCCCAAAATGCAATCAGCTTAGTTGTAAATCAACCTAGCACAACAGTTTTTCTGTGTGTATTACTGTTAGTGAAATCTAACTCCTGCCTCATAGATACTAGAGAATACTCCTATGGCCCAGACTTAAACAAATACAGAAAAGGAGGAAAATAGGGAGTCATTAAACTTTTAGATCCCCAAATAACTAAATTTCACTTGGTGTCCAGGATTTCTTGTTTTCCTGTACATATGTTATTCTTCAAAAGCATTCCAGTCATCAGTGTTTCATAAATAAGGCTTTTCCTCTTTTTCAACACTATCCATTTAATTCCTGTTAGAATTTTGTCACTTCAGAGCTTTCACAAAGTCATAATAAATCCCATGCTACAGCGGTTTTTCTTCCATTTTAAAGGCTAAGTGGATTTAGGAAAAATAACTATATTGCATCAGCTGCTTTATCTAATATTTTGTAGTACAACATACTTTGTCTTCAAATCAAAGATGATAACATACTTTAGTTCATATACTAAGCACAAAATTACACTTCCTAAGAATCAGTCTTCAAGTTTTTCCATTTTTAGTATTTCTCTTTCACATCAAATGTATACATTCATATAATTATAAAATTATGCAATTATTTTATGTAGATTAGTGGTGACTGCATGTGAATATCATAAAACAACACATTACAAAGCGCTGTGATTAGAGAAAATGGTAATTGTGAACATCTGGATTGAGAAATTTAAATTTGAAAAAGTCTGATATTTTTCATAAAGCCTTTTTCCTTGTCCAGATTTCAACTGGTTCTGACTGAAACCATTTATATGGAACAGGCTAATTAAATATACATTTAAATATGTTATACAGATACAGATTAAATACCCAGATAGAAAAACAGTTATCTGTCTTTGTTATATGGTTACATTGATAAAGAACAGTTTGCCTTTAAAAATATTTAGCAATTTTGATGGTAGAGGATCAAATAAGAATGTTCAATATGAAGAAACATTTTAAGATTGAATCCATCAAATTTCGTGGGAGAGGAAGAAAACTTAAAAACTGCCAAAAATATCTGAGGAGTTATGAATTTCATTTTACAAATTAAGTAAGCAGAAAATCTATCTCTATTTTTAATTTACCTACATGCAATTTCCAATTGAGGCCTCCATCTGCTAAAAGCCCCTAACTGTGAATCGAAAGACCACATTTTCCCCCAAACTCAAGGTGATACCTACCTTCTGTGCAGGGTGGATATTCAAAATGTTTAACAACATTGTGGTGGAGACTTCAACCATTCAAAGTAGATGCCCAATCAATCAGGGTGGAGACTGGCCAGCAGACACAGGTCTGGTCCCCTAGTGTGGGCCTGCTGGGAATCACCCAGGTTTTTAAAGGTGTGGAGTGGGCATGGGAGGGGGTGGAATATTCGTCATCACTAGCTTTGGCAAACATTGAGGGGTCTCTTTCCTCTCTGGACTTCAGTTATTGACTACACCTGTTCTTATACTTCTTCTAGACCACAAAACCTCTTCAGTCTGTTTCTCCATCGAGATCCCTTTTGAGCACAAAGGGAACATCACTGATCTCTATTCTTCACCAGCGTGAAGAGAACTCCTTCTGGATGTGCCATGCCACCACATTACAGCAGTTTCTTCTCAACTGCTTTTGCATTGTGCCAGACACACAGAGTTGTGCAGCCATCATCACAATCCAGTTTTAGAACATTTTCATTGCCCCCCAAAAAGATGCAATACTTTTTAACCATCGTTGCAATCATTCCTCATTCCTTCCCCCATCCCCCACTCCCTCCAGACCCCAGAAATCACTACTTTACTTTATACCTCTATATATTTGCCTATTTTGGATCTTTTATATGAATGGAATCATAAAACATGTGGTCCTTTTTGACTAGCTTCTTCCTCTTAGCATGACATTTCCAAGGTTCATCCATGTTATGGCATGTATGAGTACTTTATTTCTTTTTTCGGCCAAATAATATTTCTCTGTATGTATTTATCACAATGTATGTATGTATTAGAATTTTTTGTATCTCTCTATATTATATATATATACATATATATATTTGATTTATTATGTCTGGAACCTTGTCTATGCTTTAAAAAGTCTAGTAAAGGTTTTTAGAATTCAACTGGTGAAACTGATGAAAAATAGAAATGTGGTAAATGAATAAAACTTCTTCCTGTGGAAGAACTGATCTGCTCAGAGAGGCAATTAATGCAAATATTCGAGTACTCACGTGTTGAGAAATTTTAAAAATATTATCAAACATATTGAAAATCACTAAACATTTGCCTCTGTATTTTCAAAAGGCAAGATTTTCATAAAAATTGTCTGCAAGACTTGTAAACAAGTACATAAAAATGGAAAATGGAACCAATAATTGTTATCATTGCAATATCAAGCAATAAAGATGAGAGATTTCTTTTCATCTTGAATTAATAGGACTATGTGATTACTTTGGGGGTGGCATTGGCATGTTGGCATAGCTGGTCTCTTGAAGAGCACAGACTAATGCTAGAAGTGCTTAAAATATAAATTATCAAAATTTAAGGGATGGTTCATACTCCTTTTGTAAGTAGGCATTGAAAAACGTGACATATTTAGCTATGGTCATATTATTATTTATAATTTTGTTGTGGTGGTGTTTCCTAATGTGGACAAAGCCCTCAGTAGACTCCAAATTATAGTACTATGACTACAATTAGGATCCATGTATTTCAAAAAAAAAGATGTTGAAATAGAGCATCTCAAAAACATGGGGCAGTGTTGGTAATAAAGTACCTTGATTGATGTGGGAAGCATTTTGTAGATAATTTGAAGCCATGGAAAGTACTTAAGCAAGGCTTGAGATTCAAGGTTTCTGAATCTGATATTATAAAGGCAAAGATCCTTATTCTATGGATGGATAAAGTTTCTATCTTCAGGTTCAAAAGAAAACATGTTCAATAATTCGTGTAGTGCCCTAAGATATTAATAGAAATAATACAGAAACTAAGGCTTGATTTCCTTAATATTCCTTCTATATGTTCCTCTGTCTGAAAATGTGTGAGATAAGTTATTGGAGAAGGTCTTACTCCCTTTTAGGGCTATGTTTTAAAGAATTGTTTGTTTGTTTTTTTTTTTTTCTCTTCAAGCCAGTTCTTTCCAGTATTAACACAATCACTTTGAAATAATTAACCTTGAATTTTCTTTCCTCCATAAGAATTCATACTACAAAACTGCATTTTATGCTCTCATTCACATATTCATCTCAAAGAAACAAAAGGTTTCAAGACTCTTAGGCTATTTGGAAAAAACAGAATCAACTAGAACAGCAGTCATCCGTGAAAACAACTGACATTTAGTTTCACGTGTAAGGTAAATCTGAATGGCATGAGAACCTTTCTACTCACAGGTATCTAAAGACTCGTCTGAACCATCAGGGCAGTCAGGGTCCCCATCACACAGCCAGCTCTGGGAGACACAAGTCACATGATCGTGACAAAGAAATTCACCAGGATCACACAACTGCTGATCTGAAAATGAAAATGTTTCGAAATAAAATATGAATGATCTGAACATGAACACAAGAGCAGTACAAAGATGAAATGTGAGAAAGCAATGCATAAAAAGTACATGAATATGATCCACATTTTCTGTTCAGCAGCAAAGCTAAACCAATTATTTTTCTTCATTTGAGCTACTCAGCTGAAGCACTCAATTTTAATAGATGTGACTTTGTTACAGGCTTATATAATCTGTTCTGGAAATAGTTAAGAATGCTGTTTATGTTTATGACTGGAGGCTTTATCAGATCAAAGATGGCATATAGATAGATATTCCATCAAGTGAGTTTTATATAAGATGTTGAATCAAAGCAGAAGCTCTTGAGCATAGAAATTTTAGTTTCCTTCTCTGCTCTAAGAGAAAGTAAAAATCAGTAATGAAGTAAATATTGTAATTCTCCATTTCTGACCATTCAATTCTTAACCATACATCCCAATATTGATGCTTCAAGTCTCTACATGAATTAGATATGCAATACCACAGTGTTTCCTTCCCTTTTTTGCCATGACTTCCAAGGTGACAACTTCTGCTACTAGAGAGCAAAAGTGGTAGGAAACTTCCATAAAGCTATTTTTGTAACTATGATTTTCTGAAGTTGGTTGTGTCTAAAAAGTCTGCTATTTTCCTTTCCTTATTTCAGGATATTTGGCATCTGTAACTTTTCCTCAAGTTCTAATAAACTCAACAACTATTTATTTTTCATAATATATTTACTTATACACTGTGATTTCATTTGAAAAAAAAAATAATTCCTTTTTACATTTTAACATGTCTAAAAGAGGGATGTTTCTTATAACTAATGACCTCTGAATGTGAAAGAATATTAGGAATAATTTATCTATTTGATTTCACTTGTAATTTTGTTATGTATATACATGAATAATTTAAGATAAAAAGATCATTAAATAGGTCTAAATCAGCTATTTTGATAAACATCAAATAAAAGTTCTAAGTTATATGGAAGCATTAGGTCAGAGCTTAATCCACAATATTTTCTTAGCAATATACATAATAATGGTGTATCTTACACTCATTGGTACTCTAGATTTGGTAAAATATGGTATATCTTTCCTCTCTTCCATCAACACCCTCCACCCCAGCAGCATAACTTTCAGTAAATATGCCTTTTAAATATATGCAACTTTAATCTACAGATGTGGGTATGATATTTTTTCAATTCTCAAACTATGGATGTTTCCTGACAACTCATTTCATCTTATCCTATTATATTTTCCACAGATTTACCATTAACATGGCACTCATCAACACAACTATCATAATTGTTTCTTTACATTAAGTTGTTTGAGCATCCTCTGTGTTTAGCTCTAGACTTGGTGCTGTAGAATCAAACATGCAGAAGCCAGTCTTTATTTTAAAGAATCCAACAAACTACTTGTGCCAACAGACTTCCCCAAAAAATGATAAAAGGAAAGACTTGAGGTAGAGGCAGATGGAAACAAATACAAAAAAATAGTTTGGGTATGTAACCTTTCCTCTAAAGATGGGTAGCCTTTGGATGAATGGGATATAGGACATTGCAGACAAGGTTTAGAATAAACAGTTGCTAAGGCATTATTTATTATAATGCATTTAAGAAGAAAAAAATTTCTACTGAAATTGAAATAACAGGCTATAAGACCTGAGTTTTCTCCACCAAGCAGTAATGTGTGATATTTATAAGTATGTCCCAATGCTAACAGAAAGGGGCTTACATTTTATTTTAGGCCATCACATAACTTTTGAAGTTAGTTTAGGGCAAGAGCATGGAATAAAATTCTTTTTCTTATAGACAAAGAGACCATATAATCTATCTTCAAACTGAGAGATTTCTGAGAGTGAAAGAAGGCTAATTAATAATTATACTAGAGCAACAGGCATAAACCAAGTTTATCTCAGAAAAATCAGGATAGATATTTATTGTACCAATAGCTGCCCTGCATTTGCTCTATGATCTTGAGGTGCTAATTTTTCTCTTCTTTTATTCCTCCCAAACTATAAAAAAATTGCTATGGGGAGAGAGGATATTGCCATTGTACAATGCATGACCCAGTAAATAAGCAATAAGAACTTGTTGAAAGTCTAAAGAATAAAGGAGACCAGAAAGAACCATTTATGGTATCGAAATAGAGTGTCTCAAGAATATAAGTCAGGGTTGGTAATGAAGGACCTTGATTGCCGTGGGAGCATGTGAAGGTAATTTGAAGCTATGGAAAGTACTTAAGAAAGGGTCTTGAATAATAAAACATGCTATGAAGACATTTGTTAGGAAGCTCTTAAAATTGCCTAGAGAAGTGTTCAAGATGATTGACTAAAAGAGTGGAGATTTAAATGAAGACTGCTCCAAATGATGTGATGTAAGAGTTAAGAATTGGTGACTAAATGTTTGAAAGGCTTAAACATGTCTTCAAGTAAATAGCCTCAGAAATTGGATGGTGTCTCAAAACCACAATAGAACACATAGAAAAAAAAAAAAAAAAAGATTGGCTGTGTGTGCACATGTGCATGTGAGTCTGCTCATGGTGGGGAATAGAATAATAACAGGAGTAATAGAGAGAATAATTTTTAAAATAGTGTGTTTTTAGTGATATTTAGCTCAAAAAGCACTTCTACCACCCAAATCTTAATTTGTTTGCTCATTTATTTATGCAACATATAGGATTGGACTTCTTCTGTGTTCTAGAGACTGGGGATACAATAATCACAATAACAGCAAAGTAGAATTCTTGCCACCATGGAGCTTACATTATAGTGGGGGGATAGAAATGAAAACAAAATAAATGACTAAATTGTATAGTATATTAGAAGATAAACCTGATTAAGAAAAATAAAACAGAGATTGGGATTAAGGATTGCACATCAGGAGGTACAATTTTAAATATGGTGTTCAGAAAATATGTCACAGAGAATGTGACATTCAAATAAAGATGAGAGTGACACCCAGTTGAATAAAAGGTCATGTGTTAAAGATCATGAGCTAAAGACTTGAGGCAAGAGGGTAGCCAGTAAATTTAAGGAACGCTTAGGAGGCCATTGTGGCTGGAGAAAAAGAGAAATTAGGAAAAGATATGATCAGGGTGCATGGAGTTGAGAGGAGTAGATGGTTTTGAGTTTTGCTAAATCAACAAGATGAAAGACCATTGGCAGATTCTGAGCAGAATGACAGGATCCAACTTACCTTTTTAAAGGATCTCTCTGGTTACTGTGTTGAGAATAAACTGTAAAGTGAAGATGGGAGCAGGGAGACAAATAGATTATCATATCACAGCAATAATCCAAGGGAGAGGGTGTAAATGTTTTGGCAGGATGGAGTTTCAAGGTTGTATTTGATGAGGAAACTGAAGTCAAATATCATGTTAACCATTTCATTAATTGCCAGAATCTTAAATCATTTATCTGAACCCAAATATATGACTTTTCAACCATTTTTGAAAGATACTGAGTGCGGGGTGCTTTGGAGACATCCAAGAAGAAATATCCAAGAAGCAGTGAAATATTTAAGTCTGAAATTCTGTAGAATAATCAAAACTGGTAGCAGAAGAGAACTGAAGCCATAAGAAGATAGTGAAAAGCTACAGGAGTAGATGTAGATGAAATTCAAGTGGGGGGGGGAGGGAGAGAGAGAGAGAGAGATAGGAGAGAGAGAGAAAGAGGCGAATAAGTAAGAGTAGGTTGGGCAGACAGACGGCGAAGAATGAAGTTCAGCCACAGATACTGAAGGAGGATGTAAGGGGAAAGGAGATTTACTGAAGCCACGTGAAATTTCAAGAACTGAGTAAAGGGGTCACTGGTGATGAAGTTCAAGTACAGTGAGTTCTAAAAAGCTGGAGTAGACCCGTGGACTGAGGGAAAGGCACCACTAAAGAAAAAGAGACTAGAGGCTTAAAAAGGAGGTGAAAGTGGAGCAGTTTTCCTAGGATCTCATGGTGATGGAATAAGAACCTAAACACAGATCACACAGATAAATTATTGTTAATAGCTGGTAGGGAGTAAAGTCAAGGTATTCTTATCTAGTTGTTTTCCCACAGAACTAAGATTCAGGATTAGTTTTTGAAATTTGAGGAAGGTGGTATTGGAAAGGGTAGTAAAGGTTTAGAATAATTGCTGTGGGAATTAGAAAAGGAATTGACTAGGAATTTGTGAAAGGACTACTTCCTAACAGCAATGGGGATCTAGGTAAGGTTGAAAAGTATACACTTGACAGTTGAGTGTTTCGTTCATTTTATTTTATTTTAATGTCTAAATGTTCATGTACCTTAAGCCATAACTATAGAATAATCCCTTGGGAAAAATCCCAGAAGAAAATTCCTTGGAAAAATATGCGAACTACCCATCCTCAATATGTGCTTACATGTACATAGATACACACACAAATACATCATGATTTAAAATGACTGTTTTTTTCCAGGAGTAAGACAGATTCGAGGGGATTTACCTAATGAGCCTATGTTATCGGCTTGCTAAGCAAACTCCAACCTTTAAAGATAATTTGCATTGGTGCAGTTTTGGGGACAGTTTTATAATATTACTCTAGGAAAGAGCAGTTAAGAATAGCTTGCTATAACCAACCTGATTACTACCTCTTTATTTTGCAACCAGATATTTCATTTCAAAGTCAGTTTTTAAAAGTATTGGTTATAGGATTCAAATGAATGGATTTTCAGTATCTCGAGGTGATTATTGAAAAGTATATCCACTGGATTGAGGTCCTTGAATCAGAAGCTAAATGCGTTGTATGTATATGTGTCTTCTATTTATCCCATTTAATGCTTCCTCCCACACTTCTGAGATAGTAAAACTAATCTTATTTTAAATGTCTTCGCATTGTATGAAATATAGTGTTTTACACTGTAATTAAAACAAGAAGCTTAGGAGAATGCGAAGGCAATTTCACTTACATCCCTAAGGAAAAAGATCAAAGCTAGTACCATGGATATCTCTTTATAATAATAGATTCTTGCAATCAAAAGACATGAAAAGATTAGGACAACCATAGCCTATATAGAGCTTACTGAGTTTGGATGCATCCTGGCATGAGAAAAGCTTAGTATAATAATCCTTCTACACTTGTATGAAAACATCTAGTTACTTATTTTAATAGGAATTTATAATACATATTTTTGGAAATTTTATATAGATAGTTGTAGCTGAAAAATTTTATGTACATGGCTGCTGCAAAGTAGCTAACTTATATTTTCTCATTTTAATTGCTAATTTTGATCTTTTCACAATATAGCAACTATCAAGTCAAATACTGAAACTAATATCTATCAACAGGGGTCTATTGAATGACCATGTGGTGTGTAACTTCTTGAAAATTTCACCATAATTAATTTACAATAATCTTATGCCATTGTCCTTAAAAGTTGACTCATCATACTAATGAGAACATTAGTTTACCTACAAATTGTCTGCCTATTGAATGCATAACAGGGTACTACAGGTAAATTTAAAGGAAATAGAAATGAAGATCTCTGGAGGCCAATTACAAATGAGAGGTAAAGGAGGAATAATACACAGTAAACAGCTAAATTCCTGGGGACCCTGATAAAGAAGTTAAAAAATAGGTTAAAGAATAAGTAAATTAAAGAATAGGTCCAACCTCATGAACAGCTCAGTATTAGGGAAATGCTATGACTTATATTTTCAGAACTTAGTCAACATCAACAATATTTATTTAGTATCTCTATATCTCATTGCTAACTTAAGCATAGGATGATTAATAACAAACCATTCATAATTTGAAAAAGAGAAATAGGGTTATATTTCCTTTTGCCTCACATAACAGTCAATGAATAGATTACCAGGAGAACAGAATTCTTGCAGAGAGCCACAGAAAGCATCACAAATTCAACTCCAAATTTTGATAAAGTTCATGTAAAGTTAAAAGAACAGTGTTAGTTATCAAATAGCAAGAAATATCTTAATACCTTTCCTATGTATTCAACTACTCTAGAAAAATGTACGTATGTAGATGGAGAACAAATTCCTCAGAATTCCATTTAAATTGTTTTTTGAAAAATGGTTAAAGGACTTTTTTCTCAATACTTTCTTCTACTATCATTTTACCATTCAACATACACTTTACACTCTATTCACTTTCCCTAAATGTATCATTTATATGTCTTTACTGTTTTAATCCTTTGCCTGGAATGCCCTTTCCCATCTAACAAAATTCCAGTCATTCACTAAAGTCTGATGGTATTTTACCTCCTGTAATGGAAGTTTCCCAAATGAACTTTTTCTTCCTGTATTACTGGATCCATAACACTACCCAAAACACCAAAAAGCTACTGTACTTTGCTGTATGTATCATACCTACTGTGTGATGAGCTCCTGGAGGACAGGGAGTTCTGTCTTAGAGTTCATATTTGCAGTAACAAGAAAATTTTAATGGAAGGAAAATCAAATTTTCTGAAAGTAATTATGCCTTATTTTTGCAAAGAGAGTGGAAAAAGAAAAATCAAAGCAATGCAGTGTATTGTGTGTTTTATTTTCAGAATGATAAATAGCTTTATTTAGTTAATCACTAAAACAAAATTAAGTTCTCCCATGATTAAAATAAAATACCCTGAGTAGTAAAGCTTATACTATATAAAATTAAAGCATCCATGAAAACTGAAAATGAAACTTGAGAGAGATTCTGGGTTATCCTCCGGAGTCTCTTAAAGACTACTGAAAGTGAGATTTTTATAATAGCTAATGTGCAATGGTAACTTAAACATGTTAATGGTAATTTTTTTTTTTTAAAGATAATTCCTTTAGGAATATGACAATTGTAAGTGTAAGATAAAAATGCAGCTCACTATTTCAGGTCTGTATTTAACAGGAATACAAAAATATATTTGGATTGTGTACATTTTGGAGTGTTAGGGTAGGGAAGGTAGATCAAAAATGCTTGCACTTAGGGCAGTTTCATTTTCCAAGAAAATATATCATCTTCATAAAATGTGTGGTCGATTGAAAAATAAGCCTTATTCTACACTGTAAGATTATAATTCATACAATTATATCATTATATCATCATACAATTCATATAATTTATCTTTGTTAAATCCATCGTAAAAAATCAGCACAGGCCTGAATTAGAAGGGAATTGAGTAATAAATAGTATCCATATTTCAATAGCGTAGCATGATTTTTAATCAATAATGCCCATTGTCATGCTGACACTTTATTAATAATTAAAAACTAATTCCACAAACGTGTGCACACACATCCACACAGTATGTATACATGTTCTCATATTTTAAAATTGATACAAAATTCCACCTAGAACTTAGTCATCCTTGAAGCTAAAGTTGATTCAGAGACAAAATAAATAAGAATAAGATTTAAAATGGAATAACACTGAGTAAGAGCCCTGTGGTAGGCTGAATAATGGCAGCCCAAAGAAGTCCATGTACTAACTCATAGAGCCTGTGAATATGTCTCCTTACATAGTAAAGGGGACTTTGTGGATGTAAGTAAGTGAAGGATCCTGAGGTGGGGAGGTTGTCCTCGATTACCCAGGTGGGCCCAATATCATCACAAGGATTCTTGTAAGAGGGACGTCAGAGAGGAGAGAAGCAGAGGCACCACGGAAGCAGAGGTTGTAGTGATCTTGGGAAGGGGACAAGAGACAAGGACTGTGGGCTGGTGAAGGAGAGAAAATGGATCGTCACCAAGAGCCTTCAAAAGAACTCAGCTCTGAGACACTATTTAGGCTTCTGTCCTCTGGACTGTAAGAAATTAAACTTGTATTGCTCCCAGCCACTGAGTTTGTGTTAATTTGTTACAACAGCATAAAGAAGCTAAAACAAGCCCCCAGTTTCATGTCACAGCCAAGATGTCACATATCTAATGAGTAGGAAACAAGCAAGCTGCAAGTTAGCTTATCTTTAATTTAAAGGCTTTTTTCTCCTAAATCACTTTCCCTTAGTTTTAACACTATTTACTTTTACATAAGGTGTCTTTTCTTCTCCTTAATGTCAAATGTTGGTCCAAATACATTGGCACAGGATGAAGGCCAGCAATAACGACTGGAAGCACATGACAGAATTTTATAAAAAACATCATAAATGTTCAAATAACTGATACTTCCGATTGAAAATATATGAACTGGGAAGTGTATATGTGTGTGTGTACATGTGTGTATGCATGTTTTTGTTCTTGTGAGATGAAAAATGCAAAAATGTGATAATGTCCATTACAAAAAAATTGTAACTAGTTGTATATTTTTATGCTTTCTATTGGCTGCTACCATATTTGTAATCATTCTATGCCTTAGTAAGTACCAAGTGTTTTTGGAGCTGCAAATGGCAATTCGTACTTACAAAAGCATCTTATATAAAACTAGGACAAAATTGAAAATTTGAAGAAGTACATTATCCCCAGGAAGAAGCTTTGCTCATTTATCATTTCTATCATAATGAACAAATGAAAAGTACCTCTGTAAACATTTCAAATCCAATCTGACATTTAATTTTCAGGGAGAAAGTCAGTTTTTTTCCTTGATCATTTAAACACTGGTAGACTTCTTACATTTTTTAGGCAGTGATATGGAAAATTATAAAACACTCAGCATAGAACTCTTTGGAACTGCTTTTTTTAACCAAGACAAAATTTATATATACATCAGAGTAAAAACTCTTTTATTCAGCAAGAGATAAAAAGGATATATATTTAGTAGAATAAAGCTGATATGTTCAACATGGTTGATCGGAGTTTTTATTATCATTGGACTAATGCTTTGCAGTTGTGTATTCTTTTCTGAAATTTCAGTAGAAATGCTCTATTTCCTTTTTACATGCCCTTTTTCAAAAGCCCACTGAAATGAATTGGCAGAGTTATTTCGCATACTACATTGTTAAGGAAGGGGAAAATTATTTTGACGTCTCCTTCATAAATGCAAAAGAAAAAGCCTAAATTATTGACATTTCCTAGCAAGCTCTATTCTCTAAATCCTGTATGATCCTCTTCCCGTCTCCCAGGGGGTACCAAAAATTCACATCTTTTTTCTCATCTCTAGACTTAGTGAGATACGAAGCAGATGGTTAGGCTTCGGTTCTTTCAGGGATGATGCAAAATCTTCTATCCATTGTGCTGTGTTTTAACCATTAAGGGCCCTTCAAAGACTACAGTTTTATTTATCTCAAGTTCTTATTTTGATTTTTAAAATATGTTGTTCAATCATAATTTCCTGTTCCCTAGTTTAAAAGGTTTTAAACTCATTAATTTATATAAGACTCATTTACTACGGACCAAAGCAAGCACTGAGTATATAATG
The DNA here is from genome assembly GCA_004363605.1 of Indri indri. Lineage (NCBI taxonomy): Eukaryota > Metazoa > Chordata > Mammalia > Primates > Indriidae > Indri > Indri indri. Next base: position 49,727 of record RJWJ010004949.1, read on the forward strand.
ATGGAGAATACAGTCTCCTCCCACAGGCTGCTGATGGTGTAGTAAGGGGGCAGGCCAAAACACAAATGCTTACAATTATGTGATGTAGGTGCTAATAGGTGTGTCTGGAGTATTGTTGAAAGGGCAATGAAAACAGAACAACTTATACTGTGGACAAAGCTGAAATTGGGAGTTGAGGTGGGAAGACATGCAGAAGACATTGTTAGTTGCCTAGCCAATAGCTATATTTTACCATTTTGGAAAATCTCACTTCCCACTATGGAGGCAGGGAAGGCCATAAGCTTGATTCTCCAATGTCTCTTGCAGCTAGAGCACAGACGTTTGGCCCAGTGTTGACAAATGACAAGTGAGGTATAGAGTTACCTCGGACTCTCCTGGGAAAAGTTTTCCATTCTACTAAAAAAAGGGGTTTTGAAGAGGAGCTGTCTTACATTACTCTAGACAGTGTGAACACTTGGAGTCTGGGACAGCCACAGCCATCTTGAGGGCATGAGGATAAGACAGAGGCTGAAGGCCAACATAGTGAGGATGGCTAAATGAAAAATGCTCAGCACTTGGGGCTTGGGTGATATTAATAATATCCTTATTACTTAGCCCTGGCGTGTTGGGTAATTGGATTGCCAAACAGAAGTAACCAATACAATCACTCAGGGAAGCATTTCACAAAAGACCTTTTTAAACATTTTAACAAAAGAATGGCATCGGAGGATGGCATTCCAAACAAAAGGGAGATCACAAAGGGTAAACGTGGCATGTTAAGGGAATATCAAGTAATTCATATAGCTGAAGTTTAGTTTATGTGTCAAAGATAGACTGCAAATTAGGTTGAATATTCACTTTGCTCATTTGAATATACTCAATATTTTAATGTGCTTTTTGTAACCGTTCAGTTAGACTTTTTACTCTTCATTATTTTCAATTGGTCCATTTTGAAAGGATTTTTTGTGGGAGATAAAATAATTAATACTATGAATAGTAATGGCCATGATTGAATGTTCACTATGTACCACATACTAAATTAAACAATTTGTGTATTTTATTGAATACTCACAAAAATGTATTATTTGTGTCTGACAAATCGGATGAGATTGTTTGGAAAGTTAAATGAATTTTTGAATGCTACTCGACTAGCAAGATCAGGATACAAATACATGTCTGACAAAAAGCCTTCTCTCATAATCATTAAAGGAATTTATCTCAAGCTGGGTTCTATTGGCATTTTGAGAGCAACAAATTTTGCATTGGCGATATATTTAGCACCACTGACCTCTAGGCATTACATGGAAGCAGTAACAACCCTACACAAACATGTGCATGAACTATAGATGCTGTGCTAAAGAAACCTACTTGGAAATCACATAAACACTATTGTTAGTATTTATCCTTTGTAAAACTATTGCAATGTGGCGCCAACCTTATACTTCCTGAGCAGGCCTCAATGCTTCCTACTTCTCGAATCTTTCGACTGCTTACTGACACCTAAAATTCCATATGTTTGAGTCTCAGCTACACAAAGGTGACAACTATCCCTGGAAAAAATAAACTTTTGTCTATGATTTGTTTATAATTTCGTAACAGATAAAAAACATTTATGGAGATGGGGGAGATCATGGCAGTGTAGCACAGATGAAAAGACTAAATATTAAGAACGTAGGTTGGAGTATCAGAGGCCCGCCCTTTATGATTTTGTCATGAATCGACTTCCCCTTTATTTTTAGAATCAAAGGCATAGAGTAAATGAACTTTCCATCTCCTTTTGTTTCATCTCTATGATCAAACAAATATTTAAAATGTATGAAAGTCTTGTAGAAAAAAAAAGATGGGGAGACAGTGGTTTTCATTGACTGGTTACCCTTTTGTAGACATATATCTATACCCCATACTATCAAACTTGAAGAGTGTCTTTATTAGTTGATGTGATGGCAGACAGAGGTCCTAGGTAGGCAGGCCTGCCTTATTTAGGTAGGTGTGAAATATGCATAAAAGTTCAAAGGGTTTTCCAAACATACCTAGATAATTAAGAATGTCTCTAGAGATGAAAAATGTCATGAGAATTTAACTGAATCCTCATGGAAGTAATTATTACTTTATCAAAAGAAAGTGTCTAATGGAACATTTTAACATTAATAGGAAGTTAGAAAAGGTAGCCATGGAGGCGTAAAGGAAAATAAAATGAGCCTCATAATGTTTTCAGGAAGAGATATAAATGCACACATTTTCTTACATTATACCAATGCTTATTAATTTTTTTCCATAATTAAGAAATGATTGAGACAAAACACATATTAAGTCATGTTACCCTGCTATCAATTAGAGTGTTATTATTCTCTGTAGTTCAAGTTTTGGAAATGTTTTAATTGCATGAGTTATATTTAGTAAAAATAAAAGATTATACCAGAAAAAATCAAATCTTCTGAAGTTGATCACTTTTAGGCAATAACTGCTATTGCATTTTTTATAAATTCCCGCAGACTCTTCTACATAGAAAAAATACATATAAATTTTCAGGTTTTTTTCTCTCAAAAAATACTCATATTGCTCTGTATGTTTCCCTTTTACTTGAAATTATTTTGTGATATACCTTCATATTGGTAAATATAGTTCTATATAAATAAATTAATAAGGACATAATATACCATTATGAATTTTCCATATTTTTACAAGTTTTAAAAATAGGTAATAGGCAAAATTAAAAGTTTTAACTCTGTAGGTAATCTTTGGTCCATTGTCTGACTTTAAAAATAAAGTACAAATTGAGTAAAAGTGAGACTTCTCAAAAGAATTGAATTGTAGAATTTTGATACCCTTAGACAAATTGCCCTCCAAATGCAGTGTCAAAACACATTGCAACCTTACTTTTAGCCCATGCCCTAACCTACATTTACTATTTTTTAAAATCTTTTTCAGTCCAAGAGAGTCTACCATTTTAAATATTCTCATTTCTTTCAACCTCGGACATTTTCTTCACGCTTTCTGACCATTTTTAAGGACATGCAAATTTTAAGAGACCCAAATGATGACAAATGTTTGGAAAAGCCTTGAGATCTATACATCTTAGTGCCTGTCATATAAATGATCTTTTCTTTTTGAAAAATTTAGATTTTAAATAAACAGTTATCTCATTATTTTTTTATTTTTTATATTTCAGCATATTACAGGGGTACAAATGTTTAGGTTACATATATTGCCTTCACCCCACCCAACTCAGAGCTTCAAACATGTCCATCCCCCAGATGGTGTGCGCCACCCCATTAGGTATTAATATACCCATCCCCTCCCCACTCTCCTACACCTGATGAATGTTACTAATATATGTGCCCTTAAGTATTGGTCAGTTATGTCAGTTAATACCAATTTGATGGTGAGTACAGGTGGTGCTTGTTTTTCCATTCTTGTGATACTTCACTTAGTAGAATAGGCTCCAGCTTTATTCAGAATAATAATACAAGAGGTGCTAGATCACCATTGCTTTTTGTGGCTGAGCAGAACTCCATGGTATACATATACCACATTTTATTAATCCACTAATGTATTGATGGACACTTGGGTTGTTTCTACATCTTTGCAATTGTGAATTGTGCTGCTATTCAGATGTCTAGTGCAGATGTCTTTTTTATAGAATGTCTTTTGTTCCTTTGGGCAGATGCTCAGTAATGGGATTGCTGGGTCAAAGGGTAGTTATACCTGTAGCTCTTTGAGGTATCTCCATATTATTTTCCACAGAGGTTATACTAACTTGAGTACCACCAGAAGCATATGAGTGTCCCTATCTCTCCACATCCTTAAGGTACAGTCTTAAGATGCAGTATCCCTCCAAGAAAGGTAGCTTCAGAGCTGCCCTGAAGCAGCTACATATGCAATTTCATAGTTAAAAGTTCCTTTGTTGAATAATCCTCCTAAGTGCTCTTTTAATGCGTATGGCTGGTCAACTTTTAGAAAGACACTAGTTCCTTTACTTCCCAAATAAATCTTGTATAGGATTTTCCAAAATGTTTTGACACAAGTTTTACTATGTATAACATGCTTTGCCCTGTAAAACGTTATTTTTTTTAAGATGGAAGGGGAACTCAAAATACTTCCTCTGTTTTGGGGAAGCTCAGCCCTAGTTCTGCCTGCCCAGCCTGTATTAAAAGGCCATTAGAAGGCCCTAGGTAATATTTTTAACACCATGTGCCTAATGTCAAGCAGGAGAAATGCTACCTGAAATGAATACAAGAGAGTTGCCAATAGAGATCAATCTAAATGGATAACAGAATCCATATTCTGTAGAAGGACAGCACTATGTATATTCTGAGACAAAATGTGAGTATAGATACTCATAATATATATCTTTTGAGAAATTACTAGCAGATGACTCAGAAGATAAAAATGCAGACAAATTTTAAGGATTCTATGCTTTGATTGATATTGCCTATTAGTAAGGCCTGACGGATACATGATCAAAGTAAATATCTTCCACTATGACTCAATTGACCTTTTGAAGTACTTTAGTGTAAGATACTTTCAAATGTATTTTTAAAAAAACAACTAATGAGAGATAAGGACAAGTTAACATTTAGACAGCATAGATTAAAGAAAAAAATATGTAAGTGCCATGTCACATATCTGTTAAATTCAAAATCTCCCCAAACTATGTTCTACATTCAAAGAAGACTAAATTAATATCAACTTTTACACTTTAAAAATAAGTATATTAACACAATATCTCATATATCTTTATCTAATTCATTAATTGTTATTCATTATATATATTTATGCTCATGTTTCCCAAGGATATTTAATATTCTTCTGATCTGGAACTATAAACACAATTATGCAAAGGTTATTATGTATCTCAGATATTTTTCAATAAATGTTTTAATTAATTATGGTAAAAACTTATTGAAAACTACTAAGAAAATGCATTTCTCCCTCGTTAATTAAATGGCATGAATGTGGTAATGTAGTTTAAAAATACAAAAATTTAAATAAAAATTTCAATTCCTTTATGGGAAGTTAGAATATAATAAATATTAGAAAGTTCAACTTAACTGTAAAATTTCACTCAGTAAAAAAATACACAGGAAGAAAATAAAGGGGTGAGAAACAAATATTAGGGAAATAAATATTTCTATAAAGATTAGAGAAAAGATTGTGTAAGTAGTATTCCCAAGAGAACACACAGGATGCCTGCTATAATGGTATCCTTTATGAAAGTTCCCAGCTTCTCCTTTTTTCTAAGTGGGCTCTTCATAAGGTATTGCTTGCTGGTCTCACATAATCCTTCCACTCTAATCAAGGCGGATTGGTTCAGAGATAGGTACATGATCTAAGGCAGCCAATGATGTGATCTAATATAAAAACTCTGCCCCACAACGACGACAGTAAGTAATCTGAACAATCTAGTACTCTTCCCCACTGTGTGTAAGTCAGTGGTTAATCAGAACAGTAACAAGGGACTTTGAAAGTTGATAGCTGGGACACAGACATAAAATTAGTAACGAATTTGTAGAAAAGGTAGATTTGAGATCAAATGATAAAAGCATGACTCAATTATTTGCTACCTATATCACTTTGGTCCAGCTATTGAATTTTGGTTCATTTTAGTTCTGTAACTGGGACCTGGGGAAATAACAGTAACTAGCACATATAATTTTTACAAATATTGTAGAATAAGGTATATAAATGACCCAATATTACTACCAGATAAGAGTAAGCAGTCAGTATATGTTAGCTAACATTTATATTTGTGCTAGTTACTTTTATTTTTGTTTCAGAATATTATGGGGATACAAATGTTTTGGTTACATGTATTGCTTTTATACAGTTTGAGTCAAAGTTATAAGTATGCCCATCACCCAGATAGTGTGCATTATACCTGTTAGGTGTGAATTTACCCAAGCCCTCCTCCCCCTTCCCACCTGCTTGATTTCCATTGAGTTTTACTTCCATATGTGCATATAAGTGTTAATCAATTAGTTTAGCTCCAGTTTAATAGTGAGTATATGTGGTATTTGTTCTACGCTTCATATGGGATCAAAAAAGACCACACATAGCCAAAGCAACCTTAAGGAAAAAGAAAAAAGTGGGAGGCATTAATTTACCAGACTTCAAGCTATACTACAAGGCTGTAGTAACCAAAACATCATGGTACTGGCACAAGAAAAGAGAGAGAGACCAGTGGATGAGAACAGAGAACTCAGATATAAAACCATCTTCATTATTGCTATCTGATCTTTGACAAAGCAGGCAAAAACATACAATGGGAAAAAGAAACCCTATTCAACAACTGGTGCTGGGAAAATTGGATAGCCACATGTAGAAGACTGAAACAAGATCTGCACTTCTCACCACTCATAAAAATTAATTGACAATAGATAACTGACTTAAAACTAAGTCACGAAAAAGTATAAGAATTCTAGAAGAAAATGTTGGAAAGCATCTTCTAGATATAGCCCTAGGGAAAGAATTTATGAAGACCCCAGAGGCAATCACAACAACAACAAAAATAAATAAATGTGACCTGATCAAATTAAAAAGCTTCTGCACAGCTAAGGAAACAATCAATAGAGTGAACAGACAACCTACAGAATGGAAGAAAATATTTGCATGCTATACATCTGATAAAGAGCTAACCACCAGAATCTATAAAGAACTCAAGCAAAACATTTTGGGCATTTACCCAAACAAAGGAAAAAAAAAAATCAAACAACCCCATTAAAAAGTGGGCAAAAGGCATGAACAAGAGATTTTTAAAAGAAGACAGACTAATGGCCAATAAACATGTGAAAAAAATGCTCAACATCTCTAATCATCAGGGAAATGCAAATCAAAACCACAATGAGATACTGCCTAACTCTAGGAGAATGGCTTTTATCAGAAAATCCCAAAACAACAGATGCTGGCATGGATGCAAAGAGAAACAAACTGTACACTGTTGGTGGGACTGCAAACTAATATAATCTCTATGGAAAGCAATATGGAGATTCCTCAAAAAACTAAAAGTAGAACTACCATTTGATCCAGCAATCCCACTATTGGGCATTTACCCAAACAAAAAAAAGTGGTATTATAAAAAAAAACATTCACACTAGAATGTTTATTGCAGCACAATTAACAATTGCAAAAATGTGGAATCAACCCAATTGCCCATCAATACATGAGTGGATTAATAAAATGTGGTATATGTATACCATGGAGTACTACTCAGCCATTAAAAAAAATTGGGGAACTAATACCTTTCATAACAACCTGGATGGAACTGGAAACCATTCTTCTAAGTGAAGTATCACAAGAATGGAAAAACAAACACCACATGTGTTAGATACTTAATGACATTTTTGTCCCCAGTTGCTTTTTATTCGCTGAGTTGACAAGGCTATTCAGACATTCCTGTGTTCCCATGAAATCTAATTTTATCATTGTTCCTGGATACCTGTAAGGCCTAGCTACAAAATAAACTTTTGATTTATCTTGTTTTCACATGTGCTTGTGTTAACTCAAGTGAGCAAAACTCTCTCTTGTTCTAAAGAGCATATAACTGACACAAATATGAATTACAAGAAAAAAATATTTCGGGATGATATTTACCAAAAAAAAAAAAAAAAAACATTCCACTGCTCCTATTCTGATTCTCTGACAAGTGACAAATCTGTGTCTAGCAGCATTTTTTGTTCCTTTGCTTCTGATTTGAAGCTGGAAGTTGATTCAGAGATATTTACAGTTTTTCTTAGTATGCTAATATTTGAAGATGAAAATCTCTGGTGGAAAATTGTGTTTGATGTTTTGGTTTTGTAACAGATGAGTGGCAAGTTTGAGATTTGTGGACTCTAAAACAAGAAGGGATGGAAGAAGTCTGAACACCTGGTATTTTCTTTCATTTGCTCCCTCCTCCCCGAATAAGATTTGTGTCATACCCATGTTCAGTTTTGAATCTTCTTTTTTTACTTAGCTGATACTATTTTCAACAGTCTTAAATATTTTTATAAGATTATTTTCAGTGCATGAATAATATCCTTGATTATGTCTAAACTAAATATTCAAGAATTCTACCCAGTTTGATTTTAAACATTTTCTATAGCTCTAAAGATTTATAATGAGGGCTTGAGGGAAAGTGTATAATTTTAGGAGATTCTGAGGTTGTGTTGAATGTTGGGTAATGTGTCATAGACTTTGGGGAAAAAAGAAATAAAGAAAACAAATGTTGGGAAATGTGTTAAATGGCCCATCACAAACAGAATGAAAATGACACTACTGATAACGGCAGTAAAATATTAGGTAATTATATGCAGGAAAGAATAAAAGCCAAAAATTTAAACCAAAATCTACATTTTACTTCAGTTATATCTCACCTATTTCAGATCATATTATATGCTTAATTGATATCATCAACTGTAAGCGTTCTTTCTCTAATGCAAATTGCAACCTTAGACATTTTTCCTTACGTTAGCTGAATACCCAAAGAAGAAAATAGAATAAAAATACCAATTTTGGTAACAGAAGTCACTCCCAGTGGGTATATAGTTATGGTAGCCTGCATTCTTATCCCTGTCTCATTTCTACAGTTTCTAACCTCACCTCCTTTCACCTTTCTTGTTTACTATCTTGAAACAATGTCATTTGAGAGACTTGAAAGTAAATTGAATCTACTAAATAACATCCATAACCGGAAATAGACAAAGGATCATCCCTTCTCTCAGCAGATCACCCAACTCAGAAAGCACGCTCGGATTCCTTACAAATACATACAGCACATAAAGTGTTTTATCATCTATTTAAAAAATATTTCTCTATTTCAGCAACTTGCCGTGGCAAAGCTAAAAGTGTTTCTCTTACCTTACTCCTACTGGTGTCTGAAATAGCTCCCTCGGTGGGACAGTCTATAATTTAAGTGCAGATAACACCTGCACTAGTGATTCATTAGTTTAAATAAGGACAAAAATGTAAACTCAGTGGATTTTTACATTGATATAAATTTAAAAATCAAGAATTTAATACGTTTCAGCTCATGAAAGTTTGGTGTAACTGAAAACAAAAGTAAAGCGGTGTAAGTTAGAGGGCGAGACACTGGGTTCCAAACCAATCTCTGATCCCTTCTCCAGGGCAAGTAAGAGACTCCAGGGATTGGTCCTAATTTACTTCATCTAGAAAACTAAGCATTAGCTAAGAACATCTTTAAAATTCCCCTAGTGCTCTTGTATTTTGAATATTGTGTTACGTAGACATATACACTGAATGTATATTAAAGGTTCGACGCTTTTCTTTTGAAATTCCCTTCAGTGAAAATTTATGAGTTTAGCTTAATTTAAATACATTAACTTCTTTACTTAATAGCATTATCTTGTTTTTGAGAAGCTTACTTCTACCCACTTATACAAATTTGCTCTATGTTATTTTTGTTAATTTCTAAAAAAAATATTAATTTGCACATTCAGGATTAAAAAATAGTCACCACTTTTTATATTCAAAATAATCTGACAATATAAATTATACCTCAGTAAAGTCAATTTTAAAATAATCTGACAAGAGTTCTTCAGTCAATTTTAAGATATTTGTTGTAATCACAGCATTTTGAAGAATTAATTTTTGAAATAAAGGGATGAATCCTGAGGTAACTTCCTCAAAGTATGGAATCCACATCTAATATATATTTTAAATCATTTAAATTAGGCAATGATTTGTATGTGATTTGATCTTTTCCCCTTTTTTATCACCATTACTATTAAGTCGTTAAATATGAAATGTCTGATTTCTAATCAAAAGTGTAGTTTATTATATCTCAAACAAGAAGCAGTACAATTAATCAAAGTATGTACCTAAACTACCAACACAGTTTTGCCATCTTAACAGTAGCCTGTTTGTAACAGCAAAGAAGAAGTCTGGAGAGGAAGTGGCAATGAAATCGCAAAAGGTGTTTTCCACAGCTTGTTGAAAAGTGAATATTTTTGCTTGCAAGAAGTGGTCCAAAGCCTGGAAAAAGTGGTAGTCAGTTGGTGTAAGATCTAGTGAATACAGTGGATGACAGAGTCTCCAAAACCAGCTTCTGTAGTTTGAGCAGCATTGTTTGTGTGACATATGATCTAGCATTGTCTTGCAAGAGGATTGGCCTGTCTCTATTGACCAATCTTGGCTCTTTAGCTGCAAGCATCTTCACTATTTCATCTAGTTGGTTGCAGTAGGCATTGGCTGTAATCACCTGACCAGGACTCATGAAGATGTAGTGGATAATACTAGCGCTGGAGCACCAAACAGACATCACTACCTTTTTTTTTTTATTTCAGCATATTATGGGGGTGCAGATGTTTAGGTTACATATATTGCTTTTGCCCCACCCGAGTCAGAGATTCGAGTATGTCCATTCCCCAGACAGTGTGTACCACACCCATTAGGTGTGTATATATCTCTCTCCTTCTTCCCCCTTCCATCTGCCCACCTGAAGAATGTTATTACTATACGTGCACTTAAGTCTTTTTGATGAATATTCAGCATCTTTATCCAACCATTGTGCTGAATGCTTGCCATTGTCAGAAAGAATCCATTTTTCATGGCATGTAACAATACAGCATAGAAATGATTTGCCTTTATGTCATAACAGCAAAGAAAGGCAAACTTTGAGAAGGTTTCTCTTTGGACATTCGTTTAATTCATGTGGTGCCCATTTATCCAGCTTCTTTACCTCTCTGATTTTTTTCAAATGGTCCAGTATTATTGTAATAGTAATGTCAAACCTTGCTGCTAATTCATGTGTAGGTTGAGATGGATTTGCTTCCACCACAGCTTTCAGCTCATCATTATCCACTTTGGTCTCAGGTTGTCCACGTGGATCATTTTCAAGATTAAAATTACTAGAATGGAATTTCCCAAACCATTGATATACTGTGCATTCATTGGCCTCATTCTTTCCAAACACTTTGTTGATGTTTTGAACTGTCTGCACTGCATTGGTTCCATGACAGAACTCATATTTGAAAATAACACGCATTTTTGATTTATCCGTGGTTTCACAAAAATTGCTTTACAAAAATTTTGAAAGATAATCACAAGAAACTAAAGTGTGCTGTTGAAAGACTGAGAGTGTACCTTCACAATAAAAACAAAACAAGAAGTGTCAAAGTGAAATGTCAGAGATACCAACTGACAAACTAAGTACTTAAGGAAATAGGACATTTCATACTTAATAACCTAAATAATTTTTGAGGTTTCTAAGCAAAAACCATTTGTGTTGGCAAGTAACAAATCTGTTTATACACAGACAATCTCCCATTATTATATGTTGTTTCATATTATATTATAATATCTTACAATATTAAGAGACTTTTTCTCTTCAGAAGACATTTCCTGATTAGCAGCCTGATGGAGATGTTTTACTTTATATCTCTTCCACATCCTCAAAAGCAGAGCGCAAAAATTTTCAAGAGAGATGCTCTGTTAATTGCACCGTGGAAATCCTTACTGTCTCAAAATCAATAGTTAACAGAGTTAGATTCAGGCTCCTCCGCATCAGAATTACCCAGAATGTGGGTTAAACAATAGCAATTCCTGGTTTCTGGTTACCATCTCTGGAGGTAGGTTGCAGAAATCAGAATTTTATAGAGTTCCTTAGGCAATCTTCAGGCATACTGAAGTTTGAGAACCTCTAACTCAGAGTGTCTATGCTTCTTAACTAATAGTAAATCATATCTTTAGGATCCCTCCTCTTCATTATAGTCTGAGGAATCCAGCACATTTTATAGCAAGTACTATATCCTTGATCTGGAATAACTAGATCTCTTGTTAACTTAGGTTCCCAATAATGGCTTCATATGTGCAATAGTATAGCTAAGGAAAGTGCCTAGCCTCTCACAATTGACTCTCCTTCCATGTATCACTTTACAGACAGAATTCTGTCATCAGCTGCTGCCAAAGCCAGATCCCAGTGTTGTGGGCTCTGGGTTTTTTACTGTTTGGTGGACATTCTTTAAGGGAAAGAATATAACACTTCGAATGCAAAATCAAATACAAAATGGATATTTCTTTAAAATGCAAAATCAACTACAAATTACAAATTTTAAAAAGCTTAGAAGTTCATAAAACATCAATTAATTAAAACACTAACACAATGTTTTTATAATTAACGACTGACATAACTCCGTAATATCTTTTCGTCTGTTTGTTTTAGCTATAAATAACCACTTTAATCATCTTTTTAATCATGGTTTCTACAGAGAGAATAGAAAGTTAATCCAGTATTTCCTTTTGAATATTCAATCAAATTTTTTAATTACCATCATTAGCTTAGAAAAGTTTCCTTAAATTTCATGACTTGGAAATGCCATGGAAGGTACGTGGTTCTCAAATTTGGGGAAAGCTCTCCATAAGTTTCTTTTATAAATGAGCTACAAGATTTGGAAGAATTTTCCATAGACTAACTTCTAGCTCTACTTTTCATATATTATTTCTTTTCACAGCCTACATTCTTCAAATGTTATACACAGTCAAATTGTGACCTGACTGCTGGTCTTTCACCTATGTGTCATAATGTTGGATATGTCAACACAGAGAGTAGAAGCCAATCATGCACTCTATGCATATGATATAGTGGCTATGAATAAATTAACTACACATAGAAGTGGCTGTGAATCATATAAATTATCTCATTAAACAGGAGTTAAATATATTATGTATTCATTTCCCTCAAATCAAACACCAAAAATGCCACAGTCACTCCAATCCCTGACTCATTCTCATCTGTTCTCACCTTTCTTAGTAATGAGCACCATGGTTTATTCATTTACTCAAACTTTGTTTTCACAATGTTAACTATATCCACTTGGTTTGGTTTTATGGAGATAATATTAATACAAGAAAAGAGTTCTTGGTAGTTGAAATTTACCTTACAGTTGGAGACCTGGGACTGTTCTTAAACCTCTCCTTCTGAATCAATTGATACATGCAAAGATCATTAAATTATGGTAATTTATTTTCTATTTCTAACAAAGCATGAGAATCTCATCTCTTCCATTCCAATTGGTGTGTCTACAGTCCAAGTATCTCCTGCCTGGAGCCCTACAGCACCTTCTTCTTGCATGAAGTCTTATTTCTCTCCAATGTATTCTCTGGAATGTTATCCATTTTTAGAGTATACATCCAATCATTTTAAATCCATGCTTAAATTCTTCAAAAATCTTAGAATTACCATAAAATGTCAAATCTCAGTAAACAGTGCAAAGGACCTCTAGGACTGAGCCCTTGTCCACTATACCTCCTTTCCTCCTGCAAAGTCAGGGATCTAGTCTAAATGCACTTCTTTTTCATCTTTCACTACATCATGCATTTTCTTGCCTTAGTGCCTTAACAGATTCTGTATTTTCTTAGACCACTCCTCTCTCCTCATCCCTTTCTTATGCCAGATCTACTTTATCTCTCAATTTAGAAGTCGGTTTATCTAAGAAATCTTACTCTGTTGTTTCTCAATGGCTGTGTTCCCACTCTCACCATTCTAATCACAATTTACTCTCCTGCATCGTTCAATTGTGTACCTTTCTCCCTAGAACATAAGCCTACTGGAAGGTAGGAACTATGTCTTTTTTTATCATTCTATATCAAATATGTAGACTCAATAAATATTTATTGTAATACAGAAAATGAAGTAATAAAAATGGAATCAGATATGTTAGGATATCTTTATGGCCTCAATAAATTATTTAATTTTTCATCATTAGTTTAGTTTTCTCATGTAGAAAACAGGAATAATAGTATGTACCTCATGGTTTTGTTGTGAAAATTATAATAATACATACAAATCATTAACAGGCTGTGGTGTGCACATTGGGAACACTCAAAAAATGAAGGATGTTATTGTTATTTATTATAAAAGAAAAAAATTAGTTTCTATCTCTTCAGACCTTAAAAGCATAGCTAAAAACAGCATCAATAATTTCATTGGTCAAACCATTGATGAAGGAAGGAATCTTACCTCTTCTAATTTTTTCCCTACTTCAATGACATTCTACACTGAAATACTGGTCAGTGGTCACTTTGATGTAACTGGTGGCTTAACCAGGAATAACATCCTGTTCTGTACTTACACTGTGCTATTCTTTCTCATTCTTATATGTTCTTCTATTCTTGACCAGGGTTTTCTTCTTCACATCATTTTTTACAAGAAATAACAGCCTTCAGTGAGGGTGCAATTAGAATCACTACTAATTATTTTTTAAAAACTTTCCTTTTTCTCTGGTTCATTTATCTTTTCCTAAAGAACTAACCCATTTGTACAATTATAGTTTTATTTTTTTAATAAAATCCTGCTGCAGAAATTGACATAGAAAATTGACCTACTTAGTGGCCAATAATTTTTCATACACACACAGATACAATTTGTTAAGTGAACAGAATAAATATCATATAAAGAAGGCATGAGTAGGCAGTTAAAAACAGTATATAAACTGAGGTAAGGGAACCGTAATATTGTCTTTCACAAAAATACCTATTTTCTCTTGTCCAAATTGTCTTTATGTGAGCTTAAAAGGTTGTACTCTTTTTGTTAAGTTAAAATTACGGTGATGAATATTTTGACAATGCATTCAAACAGTTCAATCATTCTGTGACCACCAGGTTCATTGGCAGATTCATGGTCATGGAGACATTCTAATGATGAAAAGAAGAATCTTAATGTAATTTCCAAAACTCTACTTTCTGTAAATAACAATAGAGATGTAAGTTACATATCAACTAACAAGAATTGTTTTCTTGCCTTAACTCCACTAAACCAAATCAAGCATATATAGTTAAGATTAAAGAAGTGAAGTTTTGAACATTCATTCAAATTAAAACTTTGTTTGTTTTGCAAAATTAATTAAACTAGGTATTTTCTAAAGGCTTTATCTTTCATTTAACAACTCCGGGAAAAATACTACATTATTTTTTGCCTTACATCAAAATTCTCCCTCAAATTCTGTATATTTTATTTTGTTACAAATACTATTTTGAATTTCCATTACATGTCTTTAAATATAAGTAATAATTCTATCCTGAAGTGGAAAACATAATGTTTCAAAGAAAAATGCAAAAAGCACTAAGATACCTAAAATTATACTTTCATGAATATATTTTCTTAATAATTATTATTTCTTTTGTATTTCCAGTTAATGAAGTAGCTTCATTAAATAAATTAAATAATGATAATTTGATAAATAGCTAATACTTCCTTGATGTTCAATTCTACAACATAAAGTATATAATTTCTTCCATTTTAAAAGTTTTTAATTTGCTGATAAAGTATAAAGAACATCAGGCTGGACATTGACCCTACCACCTAACTATAGAGGGAAAAAAAACTTTTTCTGACTTCGAGTATATTATTAGTTTTAAGTCTGTTCTTTGATGTAGCACTCTCCTCACTGATGCAGAAAATATTAATAGTAGGACTGTTAATGTCTGTTGGGGCCTCATGAGGGAGTAATTTCAAATGCAATATAAACATTATAGGGAAAAGATTCATCAAAAATATTTCAGAGTAAAACAGTGACAGAGTGACAAGTATAGTATATTCTTTAATTAATAAACATTTGTATAGCTTCTTGCAGTCAAGTCCTGCCCTAAGTTCCTACTAACCTCAATAAGCAGTGAGGTTAAGCTTAAATTAAAAATGACAATGTGAGTTGTCAAGAGTAAGTCATTAGACTAGAAATGATACTATCATATCTTCAGCTTCTAGCACATCAAAAGGATTCAATAAATAGTAGTGAGGAAAAAATGAATCAATGGTTGTATTAATAGAAGTATGTACAAAAAGCTAAGGGGACAGAGATGAGGATGCCCTTCCTTTCTTTCATGGGTAGAGAAAGACAGAATGGGATAAGGAAAGGCTCAAGAGAGAAAATCTGCTAGGCTTGAAAGATGGATATGGATTTCGCAGGCATAGAAGGGAATGATGGGAGAAGTAAAACTTACTACTTGAAGAGGATTAGTAAAAGTAACAGACATTTCTGGAAAAAGAATTAGTTTAAACAAACGCACATAAGTAAAAGTTTCACAGCCTCTCCAGTAAGTAGTTCAGAACTATGAGATTATAGGGTGGCTGGTAGAGAGTTCAAAAATATGGATGGACAGTGATGGTACAATTATGTTTTGAAGGGCTCTATTTGACATGCTCAAGTGTTTTGGACTTTATTTCATCAGTAGAAGGGAAACAACGAATATTTTAAATTAGAATTTAAACTGTTTTAAAGAAGAAGCATCTGGCTATGCTACAGAAAGAGAACTTGATCAGCACTTTGAAGAATGAGTCACAGCTAGAATATCTTGAAGAAAACAGGCAGACTAATTAAGAATACATTAGAATACCTTCTCAGCCATATAGTGAAGATGGCCTAAACTGAGACAGTGAAAAGAAAGGAGAGAAGGAAACAAAATGACCGTTTTGGAAGTAAAACTGATGAGACCAGATGGATCTGTATAAAAACACTGCAGGAAATGGAGGTATTTCTGGTGCAAATGTTTTTCTGAGTGAATGCACCATTACATGAGGTAGGTAAGGAAAAGAAAAATTGAATAGTAAAGATAATGAGTTCCATTTTGAGCATAGGTCATTGAAAGGAATAATGTGAGATTTTGGTATTGATGTCCAAAAGCAGTTACAAATGTGATTCCAGGATAAAGGTGGGAGGATGGGGTCATTGTGGTGGTTCATAGCGTCTCAGTTCACATAGCAAGGAGAATTGGAATCAGAAGAAATTGCACAGTAGGAAAGGAAGTAACTGGAAAACTTTTAAATGACTGTGATAAAAAGAAATCATACTTATAGTGGAACAAGGAGGTGAAGATGAGAAGTAAATGTAGTATGATATTTCCAGAATAAAAGAAAAAGTGCAGGGTGAATATGACAGTCAGAGTTGAGATTGAAGGAGTGCATTTGCTGGTTAGATCTGTGGATTTTTGCAGAAGGTAAATGTGGAAAAGACCTTAGACTAAAGATATAAAGCCAAAGAAGTGTAACAATTAACAGATATTTTATAGAGGAATCTCATAACAGTTAATAAATAGAAACAATGTTGTCATACTACTCATTTAATCAGTTCATAAAAAATGTTTATCTGATTATCTACATGACAAGTCTAGGCAATATACACATTAAACAGGGTCAGCAAAATATTATTAACTTTGGAACAACATTTGTAGATAAACTGAATTGGTAAGGCACAAAAATATTGATATGCCAAGGTTGGATGATCTGTTCTGATCTAAATCAATAATCTTTTATAGGTCCAGGATAGCAATACTTGTGTGAGAGTCAGCCACATAGGAAACATAGAGCAGTCTTGTCAATGGTAAAGCATATCATCTAGTCTAAGTCAGTTCTACTATCCACATCCCAGCTCTAATCTGAAGAAAGCCTTTATCAAGTATTCATCCATAACATTCCCCTGGATTCTTGCACAAATCCTTCATCAAATGAAAGACACTTTATCATATCAAAGACTGTCAGAAGGTGGTGGTGGGGAAGGGAGGGCAGTATTTAATATATACTTGAAAAAATATTTGCCTAGAAATTAAGAAAAAATAAAAACAGGAAGAGAGCTTGAATAAGTGAAGCAGTATAACAGAACTCAGGGTATAGGGATTAATATCTTACATAGGTTCTATAGATTCTATTCTGCTCATTTTATTTATCTCCTCTTTTGCAGCCGTGTTTTACTTGAATAAACTCATTTTTCAATATTTCAATATTGAGATGACAGATAAAGAATTCCAAATATGAATTGTAAGGAAGCTCAACGAAATCCAAGAGAAAATGGAAAACCAAATTAAAGAAACTAGAAAAACAATTCAGGAAATGAATGAAAAATTCACTAAAGAGAATGACATACTTTAAAAAAAAATAAAATAGAACTTCTGGAAATGAAAAATTCATTTAAAGAAATACAAAATGCAGTGGAAAATTTTAAGAATAGACTAGACCAGGCAGAAGAAAGAATCGCAGAGCTTGAAGACAACTCTTTCTAATTAAATCAGTCAAGATTAAAGAACAGAGAATTAACAGGAATGAACAAAGCCTACGAGAAATATAGGATTCTATAAAATGGCCAAATATAAGAATAAAAGGCATCCCCGAGGGTGAAGAAGAAAACACACAAGGCTGGAAAACTTATTTGAGGGAATAATTGAGAAAAACTTTCCTAGTCTTGCTAGAGATTTAAACATTCAGGTGCAAGAAGCTCAACGAACACCTGGGAGATTCATTGCAAAGCAGAAATCACCTAGATGCATAGTCATCAGACTGGCCAAAGTCAACACAAAGGAGAAATTCCTGCAAGCAGTGAGGCAAAAACATTAAGTAACTTACAAAGGAAAACCAATTAGGCTAACTGCAGCTTCTCAACTGAGATCTAACAAGCCAGACAGGATCGGGGCCCTATCTTAAACAACGGCCAGGCTAGAATTTTGTATCCCACAAAACTAAGCTCCATATATGAAGGAGAAATAAAGACGTTTCCAGACAAGCAAACACTGAGGGAATTTGTCAACAACAGACCTGACCTACAGTAAATATCAGAACTGCATTATACATGGGTCAGCCAAAGAGACATACACCAGTGCAAAATCACCCAATAGCTAAAGACCAGAGCTCATATAAAACAATAGTACAAGAGGTAGAACAAAGCAATAAGGTATTACCCAACAGGATGAACACAACAGTATCTCACATACCAATTCTATCAATCAATGTGAACAGCTTGAATGCCCCACTCAAGAGAAACAGGCTGGATGAATGGATGAAAAAATACAACCCAAATATCTACTGTCTCCAGGAAACATGTCTACCCCACAAGAACTCACACAGACTTAAGAAGAAGGGAGGGAGAAAATAGTCCATGCAAATGGAAATTAAAAAAAAGGAATATGGCCATTCACTTATGAGATAAAATTGACTTTAAATCAACAATAATAAAGAAAGACAAAGATGATCATTATATAACCGTAAGAGGAGCAATTCAAAAATAAGACTTAACAATCCTGAATATTTACACCCTAACACAGGAGCGCACAGATTCATAAAGTGAAGCCTACTAGATCTAAGCAAAGAGATAAACAGCAGCATCACAACTGCTGGGGACTTCAACACTCCACAACAGAACTGGATAGATCACCCAAGAAGAAAATAAATAAAGAAACACTGGACTTAAATGGGACTATAGAACAAATGGGCATAATAGACATTTACAGAACATTTTACCCCAAAACAACTGAATATACATTCTTTTCATCAGCACATGGAACATTCTCCAAGACTGTTCATATCTTAGGCCACAAAATATGTCTTAACAAATTCAAAAAAAAAAAGAAAACATACTATGTATATTCTCAGACCACAGTGGAATGAAACTAGAAATCAATGCCAAGAGAAACACTCAATTCTATGCGCAGTCATGGAAATTAAACAACCTGCTCCTGAACGGTTATTGGGTCAATAATGAAATTAAGATGGAAATCAAAAGATTCCTCAAACAGAATGACAAAGGGGACATAAGTTATCAAAATCTATGAGATTCAGTAAAAGTAGTACTAAGGGGAAAATTCATTAACCTTAAATGCTTACATCGAAAAGACAAAAAGATCACAACCCAACAATCTAATGACATGTTTCAAGGAACTAGAAAAGGAAGAGCAAAACAAACCCAAAGTCAGCAGAAGAAAAGAAATAACTACAGTCAGAGCAGAACTACATGAATAGAAAAGAAAAAAGCAATGCAAAACACAAGCAAAATAAAAAGTTGGTTCTTTGAAAAGATAAACAAAATTCATAGACCTCTTGCTAGATTAACCAGGAATAGATGAGAAAGATCCCAAATAAGCTCAATCAGAAATGAAAAAGGAGATATTACAACTGATATCACAGAAATACAAAATATTGTCTGTGAATACTATGAAAATGTCTATGCACATAAACTCAAAAATGTAGAGGACATGGACAAATTTTTGGAAACACACAACCTCTGAAGATGCAATCAGGAAGAAATAGAACTCCTGAAAAAACTTGAGCAAAGTGATTAAAGCAGTAATAAAAAAATCTTCCAACAAAAAAAGCCCTGGACTGGATGGATTCACAGCTGAATTTTACAAGACCTACAAAAAAGAGCTGGTACCTAAACTGTGGAAACTATCCCATAACATCAAGAAAGAGGGAATCCTTCCTAACTCATTCTATGAAGCCAATAAGACCCTGATACCAAAGACAGCAAAGGGAACAACAACAAAAAAAGAAAAGTACAGACCAATATCCCTTATGAATATGGATGCAAAAATCCTTGGTAACATACTAGCAAACCAATTCAACAGCATGTCAAAAAAATAATCCACCACGACCAAGTGGGCTTCATCCAAGGAATGAAAGGATGGTTCAACATACATAAATCAATAAATGTGATTCACCACACAAATAGAAGCAAAAACAAAGACCACACGCTTATCTTTATAGATGGAGAAAAAGCATACAACAAAATCCAGCATGCTTTCCTGATAAACAGCCTCAACAAATTAGGTACAGAAGGAACATATCTCAAGATTATAAAAGGCATATATGACAAATGCACAGACAACATCCTATTTAATGGAGAAAAGTTGAAAGCATTCCCACTAAGAACTGGAACAAGACAAGTGTGCCCACTGTCACCAATTTTATTCAACATAGTGGTGAAAGTCCTAACCAGAACAATTAGGCAAGAGAAAGAAACAAAGAGTATCAAAATCACGAAAGAGGAGGTCAAATTATTGCTTTTTGCTGACTAAAGGGTATTATATCTAAAAACCCCCAAAGACTCCATCAAGAGACTCCTGGAATTGATAAATTCAGCAAAGTCTCAGGTTACAAAATCAATGTACACAAATCAGTAACATATCTACACACCAATAACAGTCAACCTGGGAGTCAAATCAAAGACTCAATACCATTCACTATAGCTATAAAGAAAATAAAATGCCTAGGGATATACTTAACCCAGGAGGTGAAAGGTCTTTATAAAAAAAAAACTATGAAACACTGAAGAAAGAAATTGCAGATGACACAAACAAAGGAAAAGTATATCATGCACATGAATTGGTATAATGAACATTATTAAAATTTTCATACTACCCAAGGTGATTTACAGATTCAATGCAATCCCCATCAGAATATCGGCGTCATATTTCACAGATCTAGAAAAAATAATTTTATGCTACGTGTGGAACTAGAAACAAGCCTGAATAGCCAACAATCTTAACCAAAAGGAACAAATCTGGAGGCATCATGTTACCAGACTTTAAATTATATTACAAGGCTATAGTAACCAAAATAGCATGGTATCAGCATGAAAATAGAGACATAGACCAATTGAACAGAGCAGATAACCCAGAGATAAAAACATCCACATACAGTCAATTGATCTTAGACAAAGCAGACAACAATACAGGCTGGGAAAAAGAATCCCTATTTGGTAAATGGTGCTGGGAAAACTGGATAGACACAGGCAGAAGAATGAAACAGGATCCATATCTCTCACCACTCACAAGAATTAATTCAAGATGGATAAAAGACTCAAATGTAAGGCATGAAACCATGAAAATTCTAGAAGAAATTGTAGGAAAAAGTCTTCTGTATCTCCACCTAGGCAAAGAATTTGTGACGAAGACCCCAATGGCAATCACAGCAACAACCAAAATAAATAAACGGGATTTGATTAAATATCTCTGAAATATTAATTTTGCGATTGAGTCCTCCCTCCATCATTCTTCAGAACAACGATAAGCCTGGATTTCTTTTGGCATTTGGGAGAACAAAATTAGGTAATAAGTGATAAGCATATCATTAAATACATCACCTCTTTATAGTCAACATATTTGACTTCTCATATGCTCTTTGCGTAGAGGACATTTTCCTGTATTTTGGTTGAATACTTCAACATGCCTCAATGATTTGATAATTAAGCATTGATATACAAATTGTAACCTTTCACAATGAATTTCATTTATTTGATCTTTCAGT